>JASVEL010009128.1:0-51879 GCA_032618575.1 Nicotiana noctiflora | reverse complement strand
AATTATAGTTGATTATAAATGACTAACGGAAAAACAAAAATAGGAAAACACAGTATATACATATTAGGATTGGACTATAAAATTAAATTGGGAGGAGCCTCACACAATAACAAAAATAGTGGGGCCCCCTTTAGTAACAAAGTGAAATATATAATAGATTCGTAAAGGTTAATAGCGAATTCCATAACCTCTCCCAAAAGATTTAAAGTCGTTAGACACTATTTAGGCACGATTTAATAAATATAAATTCCCTAATACGAGTGTGCACTTGGTGCAACTCAAATCATAAATCTCAACGAAGCCGAAATGTATTGAATGTCACAGGCGTACTGGTTGCAGTGTGACTCGAAATACGTTTTCGCAACATCGCAATTCTTAAAAAATATCAAAGTTGGAGACACATAAATATTGTTTAAAAGCATATAACATGTCATATAAAATTGAGAACGACGATTGAGCGACCGTGCTAAAACCACGGAATCTGGGAGTGCCTAACACCTTCTCCCGGGTTAACAGAATTCCTTATCCAGGTTTTTGTTTCACGGACTGTAATAACATAGTCAATTTCCTCGGATTCTGGATTAATCAATGACTTGGGACACCATTATCTTCCCAAGTGACGACTATGAAAAAATTAAACAAAGTCCCGAACTGATTGTCCTTTATTTGGAAAAAATCCTTCCTCTTTGTTATTATATCCTTCTCAGGTATTTGAACATTGAGGTATACCCAACGTATCTTTTCAAAAGGATCGTAAAAAGGGGTAGTAAAAAGGGAGGTGTGACACCAACTTGTCACGACCCAAATCCGATCGTGATGGCGCCCAACAATTTAGCTAGGCCAGCCAGACCAATAATTGTTTATTACAATGAATATCATTCCCAAATAAACATCCCGAGAAGAATATATGAGTCAAAGAACTCCAATAATAATAATAAAGAAACAAAATACTGAGAAGTGCGAAAACAAATGACACTCCCAAAGATCTGGAGTCACAAGTCTAGAGCCTCTAATAAATCCCAACAAAAGTAGAGAATACTGTATGGAAATACTCAAGTCTGAATATAAAGTAACAACTGAAAAAGGGATGAGAAGCTAGGTTCTGCGAACGTCGGCAGCTACCTCAGCAACTCGGTATGACACTGCAAAAGCTAGAAATACTCGTCAACTTCCCCTGAGTACCTGAATCTGCACACAAAAGGTGCAGGGAGTAGGGGTGAGTACTAAGTACTTAGTGAGTAATAAATATATATAAGCAGCTGAAAGTAGGAAATCCACGGAATACCACAATATGAAGCAAAACTACAGTCCGATCCTCCTACGAACTAGCAACAACAATACAATACAACTATCACAGATAATTCAACAGGTAAAGATGCAATTCAATGCACATAACTGCTATGGCATGTAGCCCGATCCATTTAACGTTGACGACGCTCACTGGGGGTGTGTACAGACTCCGAAGGGGCTCCTACAGCCCAAGTGCAAATACCGATGCGGCGTGCAGCCCGATCCTCATATCATAATAACTGCTGCGGTGTGCAGCCCGATCCATCCTCAGTCCACAATAATCAGATAAGTCACAAAATAGCTCAAATTACTTATTTCCAGATTCTAGTGCATAATTTATGAAAATACTTTAACTTTTATTTAATTTTTGCAAAACCGGTGACTTACCATTTCAATACTGTGATTTCAAAATCCAGGACTGAGATCAGTGATTAAGCAAGTATAGCTATCACATATATACTATCCCCTAGGGATACTACAGGTCGGCACAAGGCCCCAAACAAGGCTTACAGCCCACAGATATGTCAACACAGTGTATTTTCATCACTAATAGCATATTATTTATATCCGGGATGGACCAAGTCTCAATCCCCAGTCACAATCAATCTCGCACCTGCCACGGGGTGTGAGCCACGCCCTACTAGCGTCACAATGTGCTAAGCCGGGGTTTCGAACCCTCAGGCTACCATATACACAAACTACGCACCTCTAGCCGGTCGTAGACTCGTCCGCAATGCCTTTTCCTTTAGAGTTTGCTGCCTCACACGTAGAATCTATTCAAACCATAATAATTATATCATTTACGGGTCAAAGAAACATAACCCAATTCAATTTACATGAAAAACGTATAAACACGCTAAGTTGGTAAAAAACCGACCCCGGGCCCGCTGTCCGAAAAATTCAGAAACTTATAGCAACATGATCCTCGTCTCGCCACGAGTCCGTGCATATAAAATTTTTCGAAATCGGAGTTCGAATGGCCTTTCAAAACTCAAAAATTCTTTTTCAATACCTAGGCCATTAATCTTCACAGTTTCTACGCAATTTCATGAAGATTGATGTTAATTCTAACTTAATATTACGGTTTTGAGTCAAGAATCTTACCTCCGATGTTTCCCCGTTGATTTCCCTCTTCAAAGCTATCAATTTTCTCTCAAGGTGGTGCAAAAACGGAGTAAATAATGAAACCCTCGCGTCTGCCTGGATTAAAAACTATTTCTGCCAGGAATATAAATTGCCTTACGCGATCGTGACTCACCTCACGAGATCGCGATGTTCAAATAGCCGGCCTCACGCGATGCGTCGCTCTTCATGCGATCGCGTATCACAAAATCCCGAACCACACATTTTTCCCCTACGCGATCGCGTAGGTGCTCATGCGATCGCGATGCCTACCCGGTTAACTCTACGCAATCATGACTGGTCTTCCTGCGATAGCATTGGTCTAGCCCCCTGACCCTATGCGATCGCATCCCCTGCCCCGTGATCGCGGAGAGTAATTTCCTGCTGCATTTTATGACAGCAACCAGCCTTCTCCTTTGCCAAAAAATGGTCCGTTTGGAACCCGGATTGATCCCGAGGCCCCCGGGACCCCAACGAAAATCACCAACCTATTCCAAAATATGATACGAACTTGTTACAATAATAAAAACACCATGCTAAACATCAAAATCACCATTTTCACAAGGGTTCAAGCCTAAGTTTCTTCAAAACTTCCGAAGCTAACATTCAATCCAAAACCCGATAAAACGATGTCCGAATGAACTGAAAATTTGCAGACATATCCAAAATCACATATCGAAGCTACATAAATTATCGGAATTCCATTCTGACGCCCGGATCAAACACTCACCTACCGTCCGGTTTTCGCCAGATTTCAACCTTAGCCAATTCAAGCCTACAACTACACCGGACCTCCGAATTCGATTCCGAATGCTCTTCTAAGTCATAAATGATCCCCGAAACTAGTCAAATCATCAGAATCCAATTCCGAGCTCTCTAACTCAATAGTCAACTCTATGTTGAATTCCCATATTCGAGCTTCCTTCAAGAAGGCTATTTGTTACATTTTCAACCAGAATCACTCCTAATTCACCTGATAAACTCTAACACTGATATAAAAGCATAAGACATGTATATGCAAGGTAACGGGGTGGTAATTCCTGTAATGATGGGTCGGGTCGTTACATGAAGCGGTTCCGCATAATAGTTTTTTTATCGCAGAAGCGAGTCTTGGGGATGACCAGTGAAGATTCTGCATAAGTGGGTGCCTCATCGCAGAGGCGGCCCCGCAGAAATGCTCATGGGTTTGTAGAAGTGGAAATGAGTGGATTAGAGAATCTCGCGTAAGCGGAGGAAGTTCCGCTTAAGCGGTCTCGCATGTGCGAGACTTGAACCGCAAAAGCGGTGAGATACTTTAATGAAGGTCGCAGAAGTGACCAATATTCCACAGGAGCGGACACGTGGAAGCGGTCCTTTGGTCACAGAAGCGAAAATGACTTGAGGTTTAAGGAATAGTGATGGTCGAATTTCAGAATCATAAACTCATTTGGGGCTTCGAACTTAGAGGCGATTTTGGTGATTTTGAGGAGGAAATCGTGGAGTATCATTAGGCAAGCACTCTTGGACTCAATTTATGTTAATATATTGATAAACCATGAATTTAATCTCTTAAAATGGAGGAATTAAGGTATAAAAATTGGGAATTTTGCTCTACAATGATTTGAATGGGCAAATGGGTTCTGATTATGATAAACTTTGTATGTATGGACTCGTGGCGAGATAAGGATTCTGAAAATGTGACTTTCGTAATTTTTCGAGAAGCGGGCCTGGGGCTCGGGTTTTGCTAGTTTTGAGATTTTTCATGTATTTCGATTGTTTTCGATTGGGTGTTGTTCTATTAGCCTATTTTTATATATTTGTACTAATTTTGGCCAGTGTCAACATGCGTGGAGGCCGGTTTGAGGAGCTAAGGTGTCACAGATTTGAGTTTTCGTCGGATCGATGTGGGTAATACGTGTAAATGATGTCCTGAGGGTTACTAAACCCCGAACTTGCACATCATAGTGTTGTATTAAGGTGACTTGCTCAACGGATAACAGGCGTGGGGTAGAGCACCATTGGTGATTGTGACTTGATCCATCCCGCTTAATAAAAATACTACATAATTGCTTGAAATTGAATTGACACCCTAATAAAGATATTAATTATCATGAACCAGACTGATTATCATGTTTTAGGCTTCGTGCCGAATATTTGAATCCTTCAGGGATTTGTATCACTGTTTTGGCAATACTCTGGATATTTACATCTCAGTCTAATGTTTTTAAATTGTATTTTGCTATTCAACATTTTTATAAGATTTGAAAACTTAAATGAGGCTTTAATGACATTTTAGCTGTGAGCTGCTATGATACTGTTGCCCAAGGGGCTTATATGCATTCATGACTATGCATGGATGGTGCTGCATGCCGTAACATGAGTGTTATTGATATTGCGCTTGAGCTGTAGGAGCCCATCCAGAGTCTGAACCCTCTTAGTAAGCGCGGGTGCCTTTGCATGGATTGGGATGTACGCCACAGCATCATATGCATTGCATTGCATACATACATTGGCTTTAATTGTACTCATGGCATGAAATTTTGCACTCATACACTACTGGCACACATGTGTTATCTACCGTATTGACCAGATACCTGGTGGAAATTGTTAAGGAGTGCTGAGCCCAAGGGGCTGATTTGAGTGCAAACTTGCACTATTGAGGTTGTACCAGGTATTGATCTATTATAATGAAAGAAAGAGATGTTAAAATAATACTTACACATAATCTACTCACATATGCTAAAAAAGAATAAAATGAAAGTGTATTGTAGTTTAAAAGATGGTTCGGTCTTATATAACATGAGATAGTGCTTTGTGTTGTTTTCTTTTCCTCAACATTATTTATTTTATTACCGGTGAGTTGGAAGTAATCACTCGACTCCCTGCACCATGCGTGTAGATTCAGGTACTTAGAGGCTTAGCTGAGCTTAGTGCTGGTCTAGACCCAGTTGGGATCGTCAAGGTAGCTGCCTGGTAGCTGCCTGGCGCCCGCAGGACCCGACATTTCCCCTTGTTACTATGTTATTACTTGTTTATTCCGTGAAATCTTAGACTTGTAGAGTTATTTACAGTATTGACTGATATTCTGATAGAGGCTCTTGGATCGTGACCCCATATCTTTGGGAAGTTAAGTGGTTTTCGTGAAATTTCGGGATATTGTTATAGTTATCAGCTTATTTTGATTTTCTCCTCTGTTAGTAACTTAAAATAAATGATTTTGACCTCTAAGCTCGGGTTGAGAGTGTATTTGGTTAAGGCTTGCATAGCCGTTGGGTTGGGCGCCATCACGACTGGGATTGGGGTCGTGACAAGTTGGTATCAGAGCTTAGGTTACTAGGCCTTATGAGACTTGAGCCGGTTAGTAGTGTCTCGTGGATCGGTCCGGAGACGTCTGTATTTATCTTTGGGAGGCTCCAGACCTTTTAGGAAACACTTCACATTCTTGAAATTCTTATCGTTGACGTCCAATTCTACCGTTAAAAAGCAATAGACACGGTCGTACGCAATATATTAACCCAACTATGAGTTGGGGTCGAATCCCACAAAGAACAATGTGTAGGCGATTAGGAATGCAAGAAAATTATCACTAGTCACGCTAAGCCAAACACTTAAGATTTTAGGTTTTGGAAAATGTTTATATCCAAATGCAAAAATGTAAACTAACCTAGAAAGCAAATAAAATGATCACTGGCTACAAGTATGAATGCATCATGAATTACACTCAACTAACGATCCAATGTACTTCGCGATTTTACAAATATGAGCGAGTTTATGTTAATTAGCCACGGATAATAATTCTTAATTAGCTTCTTCCGAAGACTAACAAGACTTCCTAATTGAATTATCCCTAATCAAAATTAAAAGATTAAGCACACCCGATACGCTACAAGTAGTTCAATCCTATCCCTAGGTTGAATCTATAAAATGAGGGTTAACGCCTCAAGTTCTTGTTAATAAATCTTTCCCAACCCCAAATTGTCTTTCCCAAAATCAATTCGGAGTTAATGGGCAGGTCCTAGGGTTAGCTAGTCCCTTTGGAAACATTAAGGAACAAGAATAATTAAAATAACAACTACTCACTTAATAAATATATAAAAATCATTCAATACTAAAGCACAACAAGGTATTTACTCCACACTTTAAATATGAATATTCCCATAACAAGATTCAAGTGTTGGAAATAAATAATACACAATTAGATATACAATAAAAATCAAGGAAATGAAGAAATAAACATAAATGGGTAAGAAATCCTTAACCACATGCTTTAATCTTCAAGACCCAAGTGTGTGTGCAAAACCCTAGCCTCCAAACTTGTTCTCTCTAGTCTATGGAGACTGAAAATAAGCCAAAGATATGCCAAAGATAATAATTGATGCCTACAATGTCTGTTTGGATGAGTATACAATTGAGTTGGGGTAAAACCTTGTGAAATGCCTGTTCTGTCCAGGTCTGATGCACTGTTTTGCACCTGCGGAAAACACTTCACAGGTGCGGCTCCGCTTAAGAGGAATATAACCGCAAAAGCGACAAAAGGAATCCTTCACAACCTTGCATAAGCGGATATAAAATCGTAGATGCGATCACGCTGAAGCGCTCATGCAACCGCAGAAGCAGAATCTTGCTTTCCCAGGTACTTTCGCAGGAGCGATCATGCAACCGCAGAAGCGGTCACGCTTCTGCATCTTCTCCTTCGCAGAAGCGGAATTGTCTGATCAATCCATAAATTACAAAAGCGATCAGCTTGATGCAGAGGGGACATCGCTTCTGCGATCAAACGTTCGCGGAAGCGGAATCACTGGCAGTTTTGCAAGGTTTCATCTCTTCTAAGCTCAATTCCTTGTCACTTCAACCCAAACCACCTAATAGCATCATTTACCTGAAAATCTAGCAATAACCACCATAAGCAACCTCATTTCATACTTATAAGGCATAAAAAGCTAAGCAAAAGAGGCTAAAATGAGTGGTAAAATCACCACTCATCAACACCCCCAACTTAAAGCTTTTGCTTGTGCTCAAGAAAATCAAAACCAAAACTTCAATAAGGATTCACCGTTTAAAATACAAGTGGCATTGCGATTATGTACATATCACATTCTCCTATTCAAACACCATACTTATGGATTTGGTTGATACTAACAATTAGTCTCAAGTATGTATATCTTTTCTGAATAACTCCCTCCTAAGGAAAAACAACTTCAACAGTGTGCAAGGGATTTCCAAAACAATCAAGGGAAAAAAATAAGCCTCAATGAGTGACTCAAAAGCACTAGTTCACTGTAATTGCTAACTTTAGTCAATTTCACCGATATTTTCTAATTCATGTGCCCTCACAAGAAAGATAGTCCCAAAAACAATATATTTATGACACAACACAAGGGACAACTTTTTTGAAAACACTCACTCTCACAAAGAAACTTCAAGTGTTACAACACCTCATACCATAAGCTTGCCCTTATTTTAATTCATCGCTTATTCAAGAATGCTTAGTTGAAGGTCTCATAAGGACTTTTTAAGCTTGTAATGTAGGTTTAGGGAAGTTTGGATAAGCATTTGGGTACATGTGGCTTCACCCTCCCTGAACACTACTCTCAAGTTTCAACAGTGTGCAAGGGAGTTCCAAAACAATCAAGTGACAAAAATAAGCCTCAGTGAGTGACTCAAAAGCACTAGTTCACTGTAATTGCTAACTTTAGTCAATTTCACCGATATTTTCTAATTCATGTGCCCTCACAAGAAAAGAAGTCCCAAAAACAATATATTTACGACACAACACAAGGGACAACTTTTTCGAAAACACTCACTCTCACAAAGAAACTTCAAGTGTTACAACACCTCATACCATAAGCTTGCCCTTATTTTAATTCATCGCTTATTCAAGAATGCTTAGTTGGAGGTCTCATAAGGACTTTTTAAGCTTGTAATGTAGGTTTAGGGAAGTTTGGATAAGCATTTGGGTACATGTGGCTTCACCCTCCTTGAACACTACTCTCAAGTTTCATTCTTTTGCACTTTGATTCTCTTCAACTCACACAGCCTCATTGGCATCTTGTTCCCAATATAGAACCACCTTATATACCTCTCCCAATTTTATTCAAGGCTCCACAATGTATATATATACACATATATTTTTGTTTTTTTTCTTTTTTTTCTATCTAGAATACTTTAATATAAACACTTTGAGGCATGTGGTCTTAGACTCAATGCACAGCCTTGCCAATCTCCACATTGACACCACCCCCAACTTGGGCTTTTAGCCTCATTCTCAATGTTCAAGGAGGGACGGGTTCAAGAGAGGGAGTTATTTTCCAAAAAGGGAAATGTTTGTAATAAGTTGGCCAAAGAAAGGTTTAAAGGCTCAAAAAGGGGTACTAGTGATATTATTTATGCAACGGTAGGCTTGAAAGGCTAAAGTGGTTTTAAAATTAAAACAAAGAATGCCTAAGATCATTCCTCCAACCAAATATACTATCATTAGCATTGAAAAACCAACCGGCAAAGTTCTAGATGATGGAAGGAAACACAAGATTTATTTCAACAATCGCTAACATACATGGCACATGAATTAATGAAGACGGATCAATTCTATCAGACTAGTGAGCTAACACTAGAAGAGCCAAACATTTATCACAAAAATTGTTTTAAACCATGCAACTTACTTGTTTTTAGTTCAAATTAAATTTTTGGAGGGGTATTCTTAATTCATAATTTACATACAAGAGGCTAATTTTATTAGTATCAAATAATCCAAAAGCCTCGTCCTAACAAAACAAGACTAATTCCCTTAAGAAGGTTGTCACACTATCTCTCATATGGAAAAGTCACCCGGTTCACTAAAGTGTTCCTTGGGAAAGAACCGTAGCATGAAGAAAACCCAAGGAGTCATAAAAGAAAAGAAGCTACTATACAAGATACTAGAATAAAAGAAGCAAATACTAATAAATATATATACAAAAAAGAATAGGCTAAAAAGAAGAAAAATAAATAACAAAAGCAAAATAACAAAAGCAAAATAACAACACAAACATGACTAATCAAAGCAAGCCCGGCAAGGGCACACAGTGTATAGAATAGCATAGTCACAAGCTAAAACAGCCACCCCAACTAGAATATTGTAGTGTCTTCACTGCACAATATCGAATGTAAAACATAAAAGTTTGAGGGTCTCCCTGAGGTCTGCATCAGACTAGAAGACTGCGGGAGGAAGGCTGATCACTGCTGAGCTGAGCTCATGGCTCCCACATCGTCGGTCTCCTCCTCATCATCATCATCATCATCATCGCCACCGTCTCCAGCAGACTCTGACATGAAAGAGTACTCCTCACTGTCATCTTTAGCCGCCACTGGGATCTTTTTATCTAGGTTCCTCCATTTGAAGATCGCCTTGATGCCTCTCTACATCTCATCAGCTTGCCCTTCTTCTTGTTCTTCTTCTTCTCTATCTCAAAATCAAACTGAAGGGTGGCTTCGGCCTTACCAAGAGTACTGTAGGCTCCCTCCAGTTTGGTCATTGATGCTGCCATCTTCTTCGTATTATCATTTTGGATTTTCTGAGCATCCAAGTAACTTTGCATATCTTCCCTAGGGAAGTAAGAAGGCCCAGGCTGTGAAGAGGATGGCCCACTCAGGAGCTGTGACACTAACTCCTTAATTGTTTGAAGCTCGGAGTTAACAATCATGAATGGCCCCTGAGCAGCTGTCTGTGAAAAGACTCTAAACTGGTGGCTGTGATGGTCATTTTCCTCTTCTTTCTTTTAACCACACTCCCCTCTCCCATCACTCTTAATGGATGAAAAGGTTTGTCCACTGGTAGCCACCGATCGGTGCTACGGACATCAACCTCTGCTCTGGTGCACAACTGTGTGATAAGGGAGGGCAATAGCAGGCCTGCATCCTTGTTGCTCGAGTACTCTCTCAAGTACTGCCTCATCTCCTGCAGAATGTAGTATCCTACATTCACTGGTGTGCCATCTAGAATGCATGCTATGATCAGTGCCCGGGTGTAGGAGACATCAGTCATATTGCCACAAGGAGAGATTGTGTTGTTGAGGATGTATAGCAACATTTTAGCCTCTGCAGTGAAGTCGGTAGATTTGAACCCTTTTCTTCTGGTTCCCCATTTTTCTCTCAGCTGCGGTGGGAAAAGTTTGGAGACAAGCCATGCTCCATTATCACAATTATCCTTTACGTGTACCTAGTCCACCGGAAAGTTGGGAATTCCCAGAGTGTCATTGATTTGTTCAATTCCAAACTTTACTAACCTCCCTCTGATGACTATTTGTGGGCTATCCAAATTTTCCCGCCTGAGGTTAGCATAAAATTCACGCACCCACTCCTCATTGGCTTTGCAAGGAGTGGTGATGAACCAGGACCATCCTGATGAGTTGAGTAGAGCATAGAATTCTGGAAGCTTTTCTGCCAATTTCTCTTCATGAATTCCTTTTTAAAGGATAATCTTCTTGTGGATGAGGTCGTCCAAATATCGCCGCTCACATTCAGCGAACATGAGGAGTGTATCATCATATGGCTCATCAACCTCTTCTTCGATTTCTCTTTGTTGTCCGCTTGTTATTGTGTCCATTTTCAAGTAAATCACCTGAATTTACAGAAGAATAAGGAATTACAGAAGATTTTCTTTAGCCTTTGCACAAATTTTCAGTATTTGGGGAGTTAGGGCAAGGGAAAATAGTGTGAGGGATGTTTTCGATAAAAAGAACCATTTCACTCTATTTTACAATTAAAACCTGCACAATTTCCGTTTCTGCAAAAATTTCACGCTTCTGCGTGACCGCTTAGGCGACATATGGGCCGCTTCTGTGTTTTGGGCCACTTTTGTGGTTGGGCTGACCACTTCTGCGGTATTGCGGATGCGTAACAGTGGTCGCTTTTGTGGTTGGTCTGCTTGTGCGATACAAAAGGCGTTTCTGCGTGACCGCAGAGGCATTCATTTTCTCGCAGAAGCGATTTTAGCAGGAATTTGTTGCCAGTTTTCTGCAGCTACTAGTTTGTGACTGCCCGACTACCCCCACCTGCTCAAATTAACTCCAAAAATTCTCAAACTTGGCAGATTAGTCAAAAACAATTTTCTAAGCTATTGTCAAAAAAGAAAATTTGAAAAACGATGAAATTTTTTGAAAAACGATGGGTTGCCTCCCACCAAGCACCGCATTTAACGTCGTTGTACGACGCAAACAACATTACCACTTTTCTCGCCACTTGGATGATATAAATTGGACCCCTAGCTTGGAATCAATCTTGTGACCACGAGTAATAGGGGTTGGTAATTTGATGTTCATGCCAATGCTTAAAATTTTCATTTTGCATTTCTTGGCTTTCAAGTGAGGAATGTCGTTTTGATTCCTTGTCTCCTCGAACTGTAAAATTTATGGCCAAAGTTTTTCCTCCTCGCACACCTTCGTTGATTCATGTGGTTCAACTTCCATGTCACCACACAATTCCAATGTTCAAAAATGCTTGGAATGTGACTTTAAGCCTTCACTTTGCAATTCATCTATGTTGACATCCTCTTTTTCCCCCGGATTAGAGTCAACATCAACCACATTAGCATTTATACCGAGTGACTACAATTCCATACTTTTGTCGGCATCAACAACACACATTGAGTTGGTTGGCGGATGTTCAGTTCTTGACTCCTCAAATAAAGCTCACTTTCTCCATCGAAGTCGGACTCTTCTGGGATATTATCCGCACACGAAATTTGTTGGGCATAGTGAGCCTCAACCAAAATTTGCATTTGATCTTCCAAAGTATGGATATGTTTACCATTGTGATTTATGCATTGTTTCAAGTCCTCGAGTGCAAAGTTATGCTTATCCTCATTTTCAAGAATGGTCTCCAACATGAGCATTATTCTCTCATTTTGAGCATTTGAGAGTTCTTCTTGGTTTTGATCAAATGCCAAGGAAGGATTTTCATTTTCAAAGTCTAAGAAGGATTCTTGGTTTCATTCTCTTTCGAGGCTTTTTGAGCCCTTGAGGCTTCGATCATTTTATCCATTTGTGACTGCAAACTTTCAAGTGCTAAATCATATTGGAGAGTAGTCTCCAAAAGATGTTCCAAGGCATTTTCTTCCTTGTTTCCTTCTTCAAATAAACACTCCAACATGAGCTTGAACTCTCCATTTTGGCCATGCTCAAATTCTTCCACCTCCATAGCCCTATAATTCTCATAAAAACAAATAGAACCATCATATTAGGGACTTGGGGAAGGGAATAACAAATAAGCACAATCATCCCAATGACCATTTTGGAAACCACACTTATCACAAATACTCCACTCATGGGTTTGGAATTGTGCGCACAATCCACCCCCGGGAGAATTTAAACAATTTTGCCACGAGTGTGGTCCTCCACAATAAGGACAAGGATCATCAAAATATGAACAACTACCATCTGACCAATTTTCATTATATGATGCCATTTTTTCAAAGAAATGGAAATATACAAGAAACAAACAATAAAAATAGACACAAGGTAAGAAAAAGTAATTACACAAATATTCACAAGTTTGGACCAAAGCACTTTCGCTTACTTCTCAAACAACCTAAATTACGCTAAATTGTTCCCCGGTAACGGCGCCATTTTTGGTGAAGTCCAATTCTACCGCTAAAAAGCAATGGACACGGTCGTACGCAATATATTAACCCAACTATGAGTCGGGGTCGAATCCCACAAAGAACAATGTGTCAATTAGGAATGCAAGAAAATTATCACTAGTCGCGCTAAGCCAAACACTTAAGATTTTGGGTTTTGGAAAATGTTTATATCTAAATGAAAAAATGTAAACTAACCTTGAAAGAAAATAAAATGATCAATGGCTACAAGTATGAATGCATCGGGAATTACACTCAAGTAACGATCCAATGTATTTCACGATTGTACAAATATGAGCGAGTTTATGTTAATTAGCCACGGATAATAATTCTTAATTAGCTTCTTCCGAAGACTAACAAGACTTCCTAATTGAATCATCCCTAATCACAATTATAAGATTAAGCACACCCGATAGGCTACAAGTAGTTCAATCCTATCCCTAGGTCGAATCTATAAAATGAGGGTTAACGCTTGAAGTTCTTGTTAATTAATCTTTCCCAACCCCAAATTATCTTACCCAAAATCAATTCGGAGTTAATGGGCGGGTCCTAGGGTTAGCTAATCCCTTTGGAAACATTAAAGAATAAGAATAATTAAAATAACAACAACTCACTTCATAAATATATAAAAATCATTCAATACATAAGCACAACAAGGTATATACTCCACACTTTAAATATGAATATTCCCATAAACAAGAGTCAAGTGTTGGAAATAAATACTACACAATTAGATATACAATTCAAAGCAAGGAAATGAAGAAATAAACATAAATGGGTAAGAAATCCTTAACCACAAGCTTTAATCTTCAAGACCCATGTGTGTGTACAAAACCCTAGCCTCCAAACTTGTTCTCTATAGTGTATGGAGACTGAAAATAAGCACAAGATATGCCAAAGATAATAATTGATGCCTACAATGTCTGTTTGGACGAGTATATAATTGATTTGGGGTAAAAACTTGTGAAATGCCTTTTCTATCCAGGTCTGATGCTCTATTTTTGCACCTGCAGAAAACAACTCGCAGGTACGGCTCCGCTTAAGCGGAATATAACTACAGAAGCAACAAAAGGAATCCTTCACAACCTCACATAATCGGATATAAAATCACAGATGCGATCTCGCTGAAGCGCCAAACCAACCGCAAGAGCAAAATCTTGCTTTCCCAAGTACTTTCGCAGGAGCGATCTTGCAACCGCAGAAGCGGTCACGCTTCTGCGTCTTCTCCTCCGCAAAAGCGGAATTGTCTGATCAATCCATAAATTGCAAAATCGATCAGCTTTACGCAGAGGCGACATCGCTTATACGATCAAACGTTTGCAGAAGCGGAATCACTGGCAATTTTGCAAGGTTTCATCTCTTTTTAGCTCAATTCCTTGTCACTTCAACCCAAACCACCTAATAGCATCATTTACCTAAAAATCTAGCAATAACCACCATAAGCAACCTCATTTCATACTTATAAGGCATAAAAAGCTAAGCAAAAGAGGCTAAAATGAGTGGTCAAATCACCACTCATCAATCGTGCATACTTGATTAAGCCTGAGATATAATTATTGAAATTCATTCCACACGTCTGTATGCGCACTCGAGCGCTTAGTAATATAATTACATTGATGTATTGTGATTCCCCGATAGAGGGGCGAGATATAATCTCCGTAAGTCCATGTTGGGCCAATCGGGAGGACTTGAGGTCGAATCTTTGTCTATGGCTTGAGCACCAAGGTGCTGATTTTGCGAGCTGGTATTATGTAATTTATATGATCAGTATTGTCCCTAATTGTGGAAATGACAGCTTGATAATGGGTGAGCTGTTAGGTGTTTGACTGTTATTCTGAACCATTGTGTAGCCCCTAGCTATGGGCGTGGTGGATGAGTTCATGTCTCTTAGTCGAAAGGTAAAGTGCACTACGGGTGGTTGTATGAGTTAAGACTCAGGATGACCGAATTTGTCATGCTATGAATATTGTGCTGAATGGTATTTGATATATGTTATGATTTGAGCAGGTGCAACACATGTTCATGTACTAATTTGATAATATAATTTTTGTAGTATTGAGATTAATATTGTTGATCTACATTGTGATGTCTTGTCGAGTTGCAGATCTATTGTTAGGATGGTTTTGGTGATTCTCTGGCAGGTGGATATGCCAAATTACAAAGGAAACTCTGTCGAAAGTTTTGGAAAATTTGGGAGTTAGAAATGATTTTGTCACCTAAAGAATGGGCTTAATTATTGTGTGTGAATGAATGCAAGAATTGCAAAAAAGTTAAGATTTCTGTTGATTCGAGTCTCCGCCAAAGCTTGTAAATGACTTGAGTTTAATCTCACTATAACATTGTGGCATTATTTGAGTAAGAATACTATGAGTGGTTAAAAGTGCTTTGATGTATGGCTCCGAGCAAAGCTGGGGAGGTTGTTATTGATTAACTGATTTCACTGTTGTGTGCTATGTTAGTTCTGTCTCTAAGTATAACAACAACAACAACAACAACCCAGTATAATCCCACTTAGTGGGGTCTGGGGAGGGTAGTGTGTACGCAGACCTTACCCCTACCCTAAGGTAGAGAGGCTGTTTCCAAATAGACCCCCGGCATCCTTCCCTCCAAGAACTACCCACCTTGCTCTTGGGGAGACTCGAACTCACAACCTCTCGGTTGGAAGTGGGGGTTGCTTACCATCTCGGTTGGAACTTGATAAAGGTTATATGGTGCTTCGTAGATGTGAAGAAATACTAGGATGTTTGAAACTAATGTTGTTAAAGAATGCTCGGTGTATAGTAAAGAAAGATAGCTATTTGTATCTGTATGTAATCATGTTCTGTGGTTGTCACGACCCGGATTTTTCCCCAACATCGAGATCGTGATAGCGCCTACTCATGGTAGCTAGGCAAGCCACTGTATTCATACTATCCTGTTTTTAACACAATTTTAATTAAATAAATGCGGAATACTTTATCGAAATAGAAATAACTAATTACAAGATGAAAATCATACCGAAATCCTCTACCCAAGACGTGGAGTCACCAACTCACGAACTACTACCGAATACTACACATAAAAGTTTGAAAGAAATATAACATAATTCTGTTTGTCTCGGAACAAAGAGACTACAGCTAGTAACATAAATAAAGAGAGAGACACCGGGCCTGCGGACGTCTGCAAGCTACCTCGGTCTCAAATGTGATCAACTTCCACGCAATCGATTTACTGCTGCTGCTCCTGATCGTAACCTGGACCTGTGCAAAAACGCACAGAAGTGTAGTATCAGCACAACCGACCTGGTAAGTGCCCGGCCTATCCCGGCGAAGTAGTGACAAGCCTAGGACCAGACACCCACATAAACCTGTGCAATTCAATATATATGTATACCACGGAATAACAAGAAATAACCAAGTAATAACACAATAAGGAATATCTAAAAGAATTCAACAATTAACAACAGTTAATAAGTTCACAAGGAAAATAAAGTATAATGGAAACACATGTAATATCAAGTCAAGGAATAGCAAACAATTGCACGGCATCACCTTTCGTGCTTTAACTCTCATCCTCACCAAATAAGCAAATAAAGTACACGGCATCACCCTTCGTGCTTTTACTCTCATCCTCACATCCATAGTACGACATGATCCTTGGTACATGGTTCAATAAAACATGGCACGGCATTAACCTTCGTGCATAAATAATAAATCAAGGCACGGCATCACCCTTCGTGCATTATCACTCTTCCTCACCCAAATAACAATCACAGTTAAGGGCAAAGAAAGAAGCAGTAATTCATAAACTGTCCCAATAAGGGCAATCAATAATTATCTTCACAACAAGTCCCGACAAGGGAGAACAATAACAATTCTACAACTTGGCAAAGGTTCAACAATTCATCTGTAAATATATCTCAAAATAAGCATTTTCAACGACTCACGGTCATACTAGACGCCAGTGTATGGATGCTCGTCACCAGAGCCCATACACCGCACTCGATCACATAACACATAACACATAATCCTATTCCCTCAAGCTAGGATAGAACAAACACTTACCTCGAATGTTTATGAACAATTCAATCCGTGGCAATGTCTTTTTCTTTCAAATTTGGCTCCAATCCAATCGTATCTATACACAATTGATTTAATATCATCAATACTACTCAACAAACTAATTCCTAAGACCAATTACAACTTTTACAACATTCTACCCGGAATAGTGAATTTCGACCCCGGGCCCACATGGTCGGAACTCGGGGTTCGGACCAAAATCCGGTTACCCATCCCCTCACGAGTTCATGTATATGATTTGTTTCAAAATCGGACCTCGATTCGAGGTCCAATTTCCCAATTTATGAAAAACCCTATATTCTAACAAAAACAAGAAATTCTACCATGAAAACCTTTGATTTCTATTGAAAAACATGTTTAATGATGTTAGGAATTGAAAGAATTAAGTAAAAAGTGACTTACAATTTATTTGATGAAGAAGGAATCCGTGAAGAATCGCAAATGGGTGTTTTTGTTTTGTAAAAAGTGAATAAATGAACTGAAAATCGTGTTTTACAGGTCTCGCGTTCGCATTTGCGAACATGGGTTCGCAATTGCGAACCCCGACCAATTTCTGGAGTTTGAAAAATAAGCTAAGGCTGGGAAGTTCGCATTTGCGAACTTTTGTTCGCATTTGCGAAGCCAAGGCAAATCTGGGGGGTCCGCATTTGCGAACATATGTTCGCATTTGCGAACCAGGCTGGCCTTCAGGGACCTTCGCATTTGCGAACATTTGTTCGCATTTCCGAACGAGGCTGGGCTGAGGGACCTTCGCATTTGCGAAGAATGCTTCGCATTTGCGAAGCATGCCTTTTCACCGGAGGCCTCGCAATTGCGAGGTTTGGTTCGCATTTGCGAACCCAAACGGTCCTGGGCACCCTTCGCATTTGCGACCAAGGGTTCGCATTTGCGAACCCTGCCTTGACCTGCCACCTTCGCAATTGCAAGAAATACTTCGCAATTGCGAAGACAACAGCTGGGTGAAAAACCAGCAGTGCAAAAACTCAGAATTTAATCCAACGGCCTATCACATCTTAGCCGAGCCTCCCGGGCTCCAAACCAAACATGTACACAACATCAAAAACACATTATGAACTTGTTCGTGCGATCACATCGCCAATATCACATCGTTTTCATCAAATCAAGCCTCAAATTCATGATTTTCACACTTTTTGTTTTCAAAACTTTCAAACATGGAACTCAAGGTCCAAAACATCTCAAACGACATCCGAATGTCACCAAACTTTACAGAAATCACATATATAATATTTAAGAATTGTACCGGACGTCGGAACCAAAATACGAGCCCGATACCAAGGTCAATTAATTCATTTCCTTTAACAATTACTTCAAAAACAATTTCATAGAAAAATTCATAACTTGGGCTCTAGGCCTCGGAATTCGACTCCGGACGCATGTCCAAGTCCCATATTTTCCTATGGACCTCTCGGGACCACCCAATCTCGGGTCCGGATCCGTTTACCAAAAATGTTGACCGAAGTCAACCATATCAATATTAATATCATTTTTATCCACATTTCTCATAGAATTCATATTTTCTATCACAAAATCTTTCCGGCTACATGCTCGGATTGTGCACGTATATCGAGGCAACATGGAATGAGGTTTTCAAGGCCTCAGAAGCTCGAAATGATTAATAAAATAAGTGATGACCCTTTGGGTCATCACAATCTCCACCTCTAAAACAACCGTTAGTCCTCGAACGGACAAAAGAAAGAAGTACCTGAGTAAGGAAACAATTGTGGGTAGCGGCTCTGCATATCAGACTCGGACTCCCGGTCGATGCCTCGGAGGCTAACCTCTCCACCGAACACGCACAGAAGGATAACTCTTCGACCTCAGCTGTCGAACCTGCCGGTCTAGAATGGCTACCGGCTCCTCCTCGTAAGATAGATCATTGTCCAATTGGACAGTACTGAAGTCTAACACATGTGTGGGATCGCCGTGGTATCTCCGAAGCATAGATACGTGAAAAACCTGGATGCACGGCTGATAAGCTAGGCGGCAAAGCTAATCTGTAAGCCACCCCTCCCACTCTGTCTAGAATCTCAAATGGGCCAATATACCTAGGGCTGAGCTTGCCCTTCTTCCCGAACCTCATCACGCGCTTCATAGGCGACACTCGGAGCAATACTCGTTCACCAACCATGAAATCTACATCTCGAACCTTACGATCCGCATAAGTCTTCTGCTTGGACTAGCTGAACGCAATCTCTCCTGAATAGTCTTGACCTTATCCAAGGCCTCCTGAACTAAGTACCCAAAAAACCGAGCCTCTCCCGGTTCAAACCATCCAACCGGTGATCGACATCGCCTACCATACAACGCCTCGTACGGAGCCATCTGGATGCTAGATTGGTAACTGTTATTGTAGGCGAACTCTGCTAATGGTAGAAACCGGTCCCACGAGCCTCCGAAATCAATAACACAGAAGCTCGAAGCATGTCCTCTAGAATCCGAATAGTCCTCTCGGACTGGCCATCCGTCTGAGGATGAAATGCTGTACTCAACTGAACCTGGGTGCCTAACTCCTGCTGGACCGCTCTCCAGAACCGCGAGGTAAACTGTGTACCCCGATCAGAGATAATAGATACATGCACTCCATGGAGACGAACAATCTCCCTAATGTAAACCTCCGCTAACCTCTCCGACGAATAGGAGACAGACACTGGAATAAAGTGTGCTGATTTGGTCAGCCTATCAACAATGACCCAAATAGCATCAAATTTCCTCCGAGTCAAAGGAAGTCCAGTAATGAAGTCCATAGTGATCCGCTCCTATTTCCACTCGGGAATTTCAATCCTCTAGAATACACCACCAGGTCTCTGGTGCTCATATTTCACCTGTTGACAATTTAGACACCGAGCGACATACGCAACGATATCTTTCTTCATTCTGCACCACCAATAGTGTTTCCGTAAGTCCGTGTACATCTTCGCGGCGCTTGGGTGAATAGAATACCGTGAACTGTGGGCCTCTGCGAAGATCAACTCTCGAATCCCTTCGACATTGGGCACACAAACTCGACCCTGCAATTTGAATACCCCATCATCATGTAGATTTACCTGTGTGGCACCTCCCCGCTGTACTGTATCTCTCAACTCACGCAAATGAGGATCATCAAATTGCCTCTCACGGATACGCTCTAATAAAGAAGAACGAGCGACCGTGCAGGCTAACACCCTGCTAGGCTTAGAAATGTCTAATCTCACGAACCGGTTGGCTAAGGCCTGGACATCTAGAGCTAATGGTCTCTGACTGACCGGAATGTATGCAAGACTACCCATGCTGGCATACTTTCTACTCAAAGCATCGGCCACCGCATTGGCCTTACCTGGGTGATATAAGATAGTAACATCATAGTCTTTTAGCAACTCTAACCATCTCCGCTGTCGTAGATTCCACTCCGTTTGCTTGAACAAGTACTGTAGGCTTTTGTGATCAATGTACACCTCACATGTCACACCATATAGATAATGCCTCCGGATCTTTAAGGCATGAACCATTGCTGCCAACTGAAGATCATGAACTGGATAATTATTCTCATGTATTTTTAGCTGTCTCGAAGCATAAGAAATAACCTTACCATCCTGCATCAATACCGCTCCAAGCCCTGTACGAGATGCGTCACAATAAACTGTATAAGGCCCTGCACCTGTTGGTAGTATCAACACAAGCGCGATGGTCAAGGCTGTCTTGAGCTTCTGAAAGCTCGCCTCACACTCCTCTGACCACTGGAACTGGACACCCTTCCGGGTCAACCTGGTCATCGGGGCTGCAATAGAAGAAAACCCCTCTACAAAACGACGGTAGTAACCTGCTAATCCCAAGAAACTCCGGATCTCAGTCACTGAAGCTGGTCAAGGCCAATTTTGGACTGCCTCAATCTTCTTTGGGTCTACCTGAATACCTTCCACTGATACAATGTGACCCAGAAATGCTACCGAAGTCAGCTAGAACTCACATTTAGAAAATTTGGCATACAGCTGGTTATCTTTCAGAGTCTGAAGAACCACTCTGAGGTGTTGCTCATGCTCTTCCTGGCTGCGGGAGTACACCAGGATGTCATCTATAAAGACTATCACGAACAGATCTAAGTAAGGCTTGAATACCCGATTCATCAACTCCATGAATGCTGCTGGGGCATTGGTCAACCCGAAGGACATGACCAAGAACTCATAATGCCCATATCTAGAGCGAAAGGCTGTCTTAGGAATGTCAGCCGCCCTGATCTTCAGCTGATGGTAGCCCGACCTCAAGTCTATCTTAGAGAATACCCTCGCTCCCTGGAGCTGGTCAAACAAATCATCAATCCTCGGCAGTGGATACTTATTCTTTATTGTCACTTTGTTTAATTGCCGGTAATCAATACACATCCACATCGAGCCATCTTTCTTCTTTACAAATAATACAGGTGCTCCCCAGGGGGAAACACTGGGCCTGATAAAGCCCTTCTCAAGAAGGTCCTGCAACCGATCTTTCAACTCTTTTAGCTCCGGCGGGGCCATACGACAGGGGGGAATAGAGATGGGCTGAGTGCCCGGTGCCAGATCAATACGGAAATCAATATCCCTGTCGGGTGGCATGCCCGGCAGGTCTGAAGGAAAAACCTCAGGAAACTCCCGTGCAATAGGGACTGACTCAATGGAAGGAACCTCTGCGCTGGAATCACGAACATAAGCCAGATAAGCTAGACACCCCTTCTCGGCCATGTGTCGAGCCTTAACATAGGAAATAACAGTGCGAACGGAGTGGCTTGAGGTACCTTTCCACTCTAGTCGGGGTGATTCGGGCAAGGCTAAGGTCACCGTCTTAGCATGGCAATCAAGAATAGCATGGTATGGGGACAACCAGTCCATCCCCAATATGACATCAAAATCTACCATATCCAAAAGCAACAGATCAACACGGGTCTCAAGACCCCCAAATATAACTACGCACGAACGATGCACTCGATCGACTACAATGGAGTCACCCACTAGTGTAGCCACATAAACTGGAATATCCAGAGCATAGCTGGGCACGGCCAAATACGGTGCGAAGTAGGAAGACACATAGGAATATGTAGATCCAGGGTCAAATAATACTGAAGCACCTCTGCCACACACAAGAATAGTACCTGTAATCACGGCATCTGATGCCTCTGCCTCTGGCCTGGCTGGTAAAGCATAGAATCGGGGATCTGCACCTCCCCTCTGAGCTGCGTCTCTAGGACGACCATCAACTGGCTGACCTCTACCTCTGGCTGGACGGTCTCCACCTCTACGGTCTCGACCTCCACCTCTATAATCTCTACCCCTACCTCTGGCTGGCTGGGCAGGCTGAGGGTCAGCTGGGGCCTGAATCATAGGACGAGGACCCGCTGCTGAGAGTTGCCCACTGCTAGAGGGCAATACCTGATAAAATGACCTAGGTCACCACAACCGTAGCAACTCTTAGACTGATAGGGCTGCTGGCCCCGACGACCTGAATGGCCTCCACGAACACTCCGAAGAGGCTGAGCATTAATAGGAGGCTGGTCTGAATAATGCCCCCGAAAACCACGATCACCTGGTCCACCCTATGAAGCCTGAAGGGCGGAATGAAAAGGCCTGGAGGACTGGCCTCTATCAAAGGATTCTCTGCTACCAGAGGAAGAACCACCAAACCTACCTGAATGACGAGGCCTCTTATCTGAAGAATAACCGCCTCCCCTAGCAAGAGCCATCTCAACTCTGCGTGCTGCATTGGCTGCCTCCTGAAATGATATGTCACTCCCCACGCCCATAGCCATCTGGAGTCTAATTGGCTGATTAAGCCCATCTATAAACCTGCGGACCCTCTCCCTCTCTGTGGGAAGTATCACCACCGCATGACGAGCCAAATCGACAAATCTCGTCTCATACTGTGTAACCGTCATAGTGCCCTGATGGAGGCGCTCAAACTGCCTCCGAAGTACATCCCGCTGAGTAGCAAGGAGAAACTTCTCCATAAATAGTTCCGCAAACTGATCCCATGATAAAGCTGGGGACCCTGCTGGTCGAGTCAAGCAATAATCTCTCCACCAAGTCTTGGCGGATCCTGCAAGTCTGAATGTATAGAAGTCAACTCCATTTGACTCCACGATCCCCATAGTCTTGAGAATCTCATGGAAACTGAATAAGAAGTCCTGAGGATCCTCTGATGTGGCTCCACTGAATATAGTGGTAAATAGCTTGGAGAACCGATCAAGCCTTCATAACGAATCATAAGTCATGGCCGCTTCATCACCTGCATGAGATGTGGTACTTGACTGAGTGGCCGCAGCTGGCTGAACCACTGGTGCCTGAGGCTGAGGAGCTACTGGCTCCGGAGTACGAGCAATAGGAGTCTGGGCCCCTCCTCCAGCCCGAGAAGCGGCTGGTGCAACTGATAATAAACCCGCTCTGGCAATGCTGTCCATAAATCCCGCTATTCTGACCAAAGCATCCCGGAGATCCGGGGTAATTAAAGCCTCTCCTGGGACCTGAGCTGGGCCCACTAGAGCTGCTGGGACCGGAACCTCCTCGTCAATCTCAATATGAGGCTCCACCTCTGGGGTAGCTGCCTGGGGCTGAGCTCTACCCCTACCACGGCCTCTGATACGGCCTTGGCCCCCGCCCCTCACGGGAGCTGCCTGGGGCTCGGGCTGCTGGTCAGCGGACGAAGAAGCGCGTGTCCTCACCATCTGCGAAAGGACGGAATAGAAATTCAATCAGTAATCGAGGAACAAGTAGCACGACAAAAAAGAACAAATGAGAGACTCTTTCCTAACTCAATAGACTCTGGAGGACAAGTACGGACGTCTCCGTACCTACCTCTCAAACTCTACTAAGCTTGTTCGTGAGTGGTGAGACCTATGTAACCTAGAGCTCTGATACCAACTTGTCACGACCCGGATTTTTCCCCAACATCGGGATCGTGATAGCGCCTACTCGTGGTAGCTAGGCAAGCCACTGTATTCGTACTATCCTGTTTTTAACACAATTTTAATTAAATAAATGCGGAATACTTTATCGAAATAGAAATAACTAATTACAAGATGAAAATCATACTGAAATCCTCTACCCAAGACGTGGAGTCACCAACTCACGAACTACTACCGAATACTACACATAAAAGTTTGAAAGAAATATAACATAATTATGTTTGTCTCGGAACAAAGAGACTACATCTAGTAACATAAATAAAGAGAGAGACGCCGGGCTTGCGGACGTCTGCAAGCTACCTCGGTCTCAAATGTGATCACACTTCCACGCAATCGATTTACTGCTGCTGCTCCTGATCGTAACCTGGACCTGTGCAAAAACGCACAGAAGTGTAGTATTAGCACAACCGACCCCATGTGCTGGTAAGTGCCTGGCCTATCCCGGCGAAGTAGTGACAAGCCTAGGACCAGGACACCCACATAAACCTGTGCAATTCAATATATATGTATACCACAGAATAACAAGAAATTACCAAGTAATAACACAATAAGGGATATCTCAAAGAATTCAACAATTAACAACAGTTAATAAGTTCACAAGGAAAACAAAGTATAATGGAAACACATGTAATATCAAGTCAAGGAATAGCAAATAATTGCACGGCATCACCCTTCGTGCTTTTACTCTCATCCTCACCAAATAAGCAAATAAAGTACACGACATCACCCTTCGTGCTTTTACTCTCATCCTCACATCCATAGTACGGCATGATCCTTCGTACATGGTTCAATAAAACATGGCACGGCATTAACCTTCGTGCATAAATAATAAATCAAGGCACGGAATCACCCTTCGTGCATTATCACTCTTCCTCACCCAAATAACAATCACAGTTAAGGGCAAAGAAAGAAGTAGTAATTCATAACTGTCCCAACAAGGGCAATCAATAATTATCTTCACAACAAGTCCCGACAAGGGAGAACAATAACAATTCTACAACCAGGCAAAGGTTCAACAATTCATCTGTAAATATATCTCAAAATAAGCATTTTCAACGACTCACGGTCATACTAGACGCCAGTGTATGGATGCTCGTCACCACAGCCCATACACCGCACTCGATCACATAACACATAACACATAATCCTATTCCCTCAAGCTAGGATAGAACAAACACTTACCTCGAATGTTTATGAACAATTCAATCCTTGGAAATGTCTTTTTCTTTCAAATTTGGCTCCAATCCAATCGTATTTATACACAATTGATTTAATATCATCAATACAACTCAACAAACTAATTCCTAAGACCAATTACAACTTTTACAACATTCTACCCAGAATAGTGAATTTCGACCTCGGGCCCACATGGTCGGAACTCGGGGTTCGGACCAAAATACGGTTACCCATCCCCTCACGAGTTCATGTATATGATTTGTTTCAAAATCGGACCTCAATTCGAGGCCCAATTTCCCAATTTATGAAAAATCCTATATTCTAACAAAAACAAGAAATTCTACCATGAAAACCTTTGATTTCTATTGAAAAACATGTTTAATGATGTTAGGAATTGAAAGAATTAAGTAAAAAGTGACTTACAATTGTTTTGATGAAGAAGGAATCCGTGAAGAATCGCAAATGGGTGTTTTTGTTTTGTAAAAAGTGAAGAAATGAACTGAAAATCGTGTTTTACAGGTCTCCGTGTTCGCATTTGCGAACATGGGTTCGCAATTGCGAACCCCGACCAATTTCTGGAGTTTGAAAAATAAGCTAAGGCTGGGAAGTTCGCATTTGCGAACATTTGTTCGCATTTGCGAACATATGTTCGCATTTGCGAACCAGGCTGGCCTCCGGGGACTTTCGCATTTGCGAACATTTGTTCGCATTTGCGAACAAGGCTGGGCTGAGGGAGCTTCGCATTTGCGAAGAATGCTTTGCATTTGCGAAGCATGCCTTTTCACTGGAGGCCTCGCAATTGCGAGGTTTGGTTCGCATTTGCGAACCCAAACGGTCCTAGGCACCCTTCGCATTTGCGACCAAGGATTCGCATTTGCGAACCCTGCCTTCACCTGCCACCTTCGCAATTGCCAGTAATACTTCGCAATTGCAAAGACAACAGCTGGGTGAAAAACCAGCAGTGCAAAAATTCAGAATTTCATCCAACGGCCTATCAAATCTTTACCCGAGCTCCCCGGGCTCCAAACCAAACATGTACACAACATCAAAAACACATTAGGAACTTGTTCGTGCGATCACATCGCCAATATCACATCGTTTTCATCAAATCAAGCCTCAAATTCATGATTTTCATACTTTTAGTTTTCAAAACTTTCAAACTTGGAACTCAAGGTCCAAAACATCTCAAACGACATCCGAATGTCACCAAACTTTACAGAAATCACATATATAATATTTAAGACTTGTACCGGGCGTCGGAACCAAAATACGAGCCCGATACCAAGGTCAATTAATTCATTTCCTTTAACAATTACTTCAAAAACAATTTCATAGAAAAATTCATAACTTGGGCTCTAGGCCTCGAATTCGACTCCGGACGCATGTCCAAGTCCCATATTTTCCTACGGACCTCTCGGGACCACCCAATCTCGGGTCCGGATCCGTTTACCAAAAATGTTGACCGAAGTCAACTATATCAATATTAATATCATTTTTATCCACATTTCTCATAGAATTCATATTTTCTATCACAAAATCTTTCCGGCTACATGCTCGTATTGTGCACATAAATCGAGGCAACATGGAATAAGGTTTTCAAGGCCTCAGAAGCTCGAAATGATTAATAAAATAAGTGATGACCCTTTAGACGTCACAGTGGTGTCAAAGGCATAAGTGGATCTTTCAATAAGACAGTTGAATTGCAGCGGAATAAGGGTGAATGACGGCCGAGAATGGTTTCGCGGTGTTTAAGATTTTGCTTGTAACAGTCAGGTGCCCTAAGATTGTGTACGTGGCTAAAGACTGTGGTTTTGTTAGAAGAGGTCAAGACTTGTGATATGTTATGTTAATAATGGGATTCTGTGTATCCGTACTGGAAGTTAATGATAACAAATTCAAAATCGCAGGAAGATCTTCAAAATAAGGTATTATAGAATGTGGTACTTCTGGGAATAATCTGAGAAACTATTCAGTGGTCTATGAGTCTTAGATCGTGTGGTTTTATGTATGTGTCTCGTGTGGTAACCTGAGTTGAGGTATTGTGGTGCTACAGTAAAGGCTAATATTAAAATAAAGATGAAGCAGAAAGAAAATTTGGATAAATGGAATAGCTTGATAATAAACCGAAATGGTATGATAAGGATACTATTAATTCCTGGTATGTGTTTTAAGTAATGAGTCTTGCGGGTATTGTGCAGTAAAGCTCTTAAGTGTTGGCAGTTGTGTAGGTCAATGTGGGTAAAAAGATTAAGTTCTGGCAGTTTAACTTGTGCAATGGAATTGGGAGAAAGAGTTCGTGATGTGTTTTACCGTGGTTTGAGAATGAGTATATTTCCTATTGGTATGAGAAGCATGGAATGTGTAATAATTTATCTTCTATATGAGATCGTGGAAGTTATTAACCAGTTGAGCGCGTCGATGTCTGCGGCCCAGGAGAGAGTTAGAAGTCCTCATGTTATCCTAAGTGTGGTGTGGTGTGTGTGTAATGATATGGAGAATTGAGAATTTCGTATTTAATGTTTTGGTTCATTTCATAATATGATGGTAAGTCATTAGAATTCAGGAGCATTGCGGGTAGCTGCACATAATTTGAGAATCGATCTTTCGGGTGATTAAGGAAAATGGTGCTGCCATTCTAGTGATTTGACAGGGCATATGTTCAAAAAGGGTATTGTAATGTAAACTGATAATATCTAGTAGTATTGTGGTATTCTCACGCTGGATCGACTGTAATAATTGAGTCGTTGATGGCATAGTGAAATTTCTGAATGGTTTTCATAGTATGTATGGATGCTTGATGTATGTTATGTATTCGTATGGTGGAGTGTGGTATCATGCATAGTGATTCATGTATTATATATGTGTTGGAGACTAGAAGTTCTCGTAATCTGCCTATGCAGTGGTTGTATATCATGTGTATCAGTACCGTTTAGAGGTTATTGAAGATTAAAAGCCCTAGCGGCTCTCTCTTTGCTTGGTATGATGAATTTCGGTTAGGATATTTGATTGCACACTGGTTGTCATAAGTCAGGTTGTCTAGACTAATGTGATATGGACTATTTCGGAAAATGCCACAAATGGTGTAGCACAGTGTATCAGATTATGTTCCAACAGGGTAGTTGTACCCCAGGACCAGGGGACGGCTGGTAGGTATTGCTTTGTCAGTTGGGCCTTCGTGGCAAATGTCAGCGTAGAGGTTTCTACCATTAATTCAGTTCCAGTATTGAGGAACTTTGTCGGATGCATTTTTTGTGGCCGAGCTTGAGGCTATATATGTTTATTGTAATGAGCAATTTGAATCGATGTGCATTTCCTTTTACGAGATTTATGTGTGCATCAAGTGGTACGCCGCCACGGGTTATTTGGATCAGGTGGCACGCCGCCACAGGTATGCTATCTGGATCGGGTGGCACGCCGCCACAGGTATGTTATTGGAGCGGGTAGCACGCCGCAACAGTGTGATATGGAGAATAGTTTTCTATATGTTACCTTGGATACAACACTTCCTGGTTTTTGAGGAAAGTCCGTATTGGGTATTGCTCGCGAATGGCGCATCGGTTTTGTCCCTACAAGATTTGATAGCGTATATTAATTATTTCACCGTGGGTGAGACTGATTGCTTGAGTCAGACCTAAATCTGTGCGTGGCTGACTGTTTTGAGCATGCTGATCGGAGGTGCTTCATGGGTAATAGCATTTGGATGGAATCTTGAGTTGTGGCAAGGCCACATGATGTTATGACCTTTCGAGGAAGATTTAGGTACTTTATTTCTATGATGTGAAACAGGATCTCAGTTCTATGTTATGATGGTACGGAGGAATTGAATTACAACTCTTTTGTTTGAGTCAGTTGTCATGATTTGAGTAAGTTCAGACATTTCTTATTGGAGCCTGTATTGTGCTCGTCACGGCTTAGGCCGCTGTTGAGGTGTCATATCACCAGTGAGGTGTGTTATAATCAAAATGATTGTTGGAGTCAATAATGAGTGCGAGCATATGTGATTTCAGCTGGTTAGAAATGTAATATCGAGGTTTGGCTCCGAAATTCATTGTGGTTCAGTTAAAAGGGAAATGGATTCATGAGTGGTTGACCTGAGAGATGGATTCGATATATAGCATGTTCCGTTACCGTGGGCAGTATATTAAGGTGTTGGAATAAGACTTTAGCTAATGAAAAGGTTTTTCAGTTAGTATTTGGTTATCGTAGGCAATTGTTGTGATTAGAGGCCATCGTCTCGAGTGATTGGGTAGTTTGATATGTCATATGATCTCACCCGAAGTGGCGAGTATGGGTTATTATAGTTGGTTCGGGCATATTCTGAGTATAGATGTGGGATTCAGATTTGGTATATGATCTCGGGAAGTGCAATGTGGTTTATGGTTTGGATGGACTGTGAAATTCCAGCTATATTGCGTTATCGGGCTTATGTGAGATAGGGTGATGTGGGATCACCTCGAGTACATGCTTGGTAAGGTTATTCAGCTATTGGGTTGCTTCTAGTACAACTCTAGGTTCGCTCGAGGACGAGCGTTGGTTTAAGTTGGGGAGAATGTGATGACCCGACCCGTCGACACGTGAGTTACCGCCCGGTTTACCCCTCATTATGTGTTTCATGTTTCTTTATCTGTGTTAGAATCTATCGAGTGAATTTGAATTTATTTGGGTTGAAAATAAGGCACATAGCCTTGTAGAAGGAAGCTTGTTTTAGAAAAGTCAACCATAAGTTGACTATGTGGTTAGAAGGCTCGAATGTGAATTCCGATGGTTTGGTTAGTTTTGGGAGGTGGTTTGTGACATAGGAGAGCTATCGGAATTTAATTTGGAGGTCCGGAGCAGAAATAGGCTTAAATTGGCAAAGTTGGAATTTTGGTGAATTCCCGTCGATAGGTGAGATTTTGAACTGTGAGTCAGAATTGAATTCCGACAGTTGCAGTAGCTTTGTTAGGTGATTTTGGATATGTCTGCAAATTTTCAGGTCATTCAGACATCGTTTGGTCGGGTTTTTAATAGAATGTAGGTTTCGGAAGAGTTTGTTGAAACTTAGGATTGATTCCGCCTTAATTTGATGATTCGTGTGTTTAATGGTATGTTTTTATGATTGGATCAAGTTTGTGTTATGATTTAGAATGGATTTAGTTGAGGTCCCGGGGGCCTTAGGATATTTTCGAAAGGTGAAACGTAAGAATTTGGAAGTTTGTAGCTGCTGGTATTTTTATGCAGCAGTGACTTCCGCTTCTGCGGAAGGGTGACCACAGAAGCAGCTCCGCATGAGCGGATTTTGTATCGCAGAAGTGAGTCTTGGGGATGACCAGTGAAGATTCCGCAGAAGTGGGTGCCTCATCGCAGAGGCAGGCCCGCAGAAGCGGGAGTGGGTTCGTAGAAGCAGAAATGAGCAGATTAGAGAATCTCGCGGAAGTGGAGGAAGTTCCGCTTAAGCGGTCTCACAGGTGCGAGACTTGAACCGCAGAAGCGGTGAGAGACTTTAATGAAGGTCGCATATACGACCAATATTCCGCAGGAGCGGACACGCGGAAGTGGCCCTTTGGTCGCAGACGTAAAAATGAACTTAGGTTTAAGGAACAGTGATGGTCGAATTTTAGAATCATAAACTCCTTTGGGGCTTCAAACTTAAAGGCGATTTTGATGATTTTGAGAAATAGAGGGGTATTATCAGGTAAGCACTCTTGGACTCAATTTATGTTAATATATTGATAAAACATGAATTTATTCTCTTAAAATGGAGGAATTAAGGTGTAAAAATGGGGGATTTTGCTCTAAGCCTGGGAAATAGAAAATTGACAATTTGAATGGGCAAACGGGTTCCGATTTTGATAAACTTTATATATATGGACTCGTGGCGAGATAGGGATTCTGAAAATGTGACTTTCGTAAATTTTCGAGAAGCGGGTCTGGGGCTCGAGCTTTGCTAGTTTCAAGATTTTTCATGTATTTCGATTATTTTAGATTGGGTGTTGTTCCATTAGCCTATTTTGATATATTTGTACTGACTTTGGTAAGTTTTGATGCATGTGGAGGCCGGTTTGAGGAGCTATGGCGTCGCGGACTTGAGTTTTCGCCGGATCAAGGTGGGTAATACTTGTAAATGATGTCTTGAGGGTTAGTAAACCCCGAACTTGCACATCATAGTGTTGTATTGAGGTTACTTGCACGTCGGATAACGGGCGTGGGGTAGAGCACCATTGGGGATTGTGACTTGGTCTGTCCTGCTTAATAAAAATACTACCTAATTGCTTGAAATTGAATGGACACACTAATAAAGATATTAATTATCATGTACCAGACTCATTATCATGTTTTGGGCTACGTGCCGAATATTTGAATCCTTCAGAGATTGGTATCACTATTTTGGCAATACTGTGCATATTTACATCTCAGTCTAAGGTTTTCAAATGGTATTTTGCTGCTGAGCATTTTTATAAGATTTGAAAACATAAATGAGGCTTTAATGACATTTTAGTTGTGAGTTGTTATGATAATGTTGACCAAGAGGCTTATATGCATTCATGACTATGCATGGATTGGGTTGCACACCACAGTAGGAGTGATATTGATCCTCATGACTATGCATGGATTGGGCTACATCGCAGTAGGAGTGATATTGATATTGCGCTTGGGCTGTAGGAGCCCCTCCGAAGTCTGAACCCCATAGTGAGCGCGGGCACCTTTGCATTGATCGGGTTGTACGCCACAACGTCATATACATTGCATTGCATACATACATTGGGTTTACTTGTACTACGTGGCATGACATTTAGCACTCATACATTACTGGCATACATGTGTTATCTACCTTATTGACCAGATACCCTGGTGGAAATTGTTAAGGAGTGCTGAGCCCAAGGGGCTGATTTGAGTGCAGACTTGCACTGTTTGAGGTTGTACCAGGTATTGATCTGTTATAATGAAATGAAGAGATGTTATAAAGAGATTTCTACATAATCTACTCACATATGCTAAAAAGGAATAAAATGAAAACATATTGCAGTTTAAAAGATGGTTCGGTATTTTATAGAATGAAATAGTGCTTTGTGTGGTTTTCTTTTCCTCAGCATTATTTACTTTTATTACCGCTGAGTTTGAAGTAATCACTCGACTCCCTGCACCATGTATGTAGATTTAGGTACTTGGAGGCTTAGCTGAGCTTGGTGCTGGTCTAGACCCAGTTGGAATCGTCGAGGTAGCTGCATGGCGTCCGCAGGACCCGATATTTCTCCTTCTTACTCTGTTATTACTTGTTTATTCCGCGTAGTCTTAGACATGTAGAGTTATTTATAGTATTGACTGATATTCTAATAGAGGCTCATGGCTCGTAACCCCAGATCTTTGGGAAGTTAAGTGGTTTTCGTGAAATTTTGGGATATTGTTATAGTTATCAGCTTATTTTGATTTTCTCCACTATTAGTAAGCTCGGGTTGATAGTGTATTTTGTTAGGGATTGCCTAGCCGTTGGGTTGGGCGTTATCACGACCGGGATTAGGGTCGTGACAGATGCTGTATTCATGCCTGCATGTATAGCTAATCCATTTGATGAGCCTTCATCGTAGACGGGATTGGCATTCAGTGAAGGATTGGTAAGACTCTAACTTATTCGGAGTGCAGTTGAGTCTATGAGTTTAGACGGGATTGGCATTTAGAGGCTTTGTAGATAGAGGTTCATTTTGTACAGTATGTCAGAGGTCTTGACGGCCCAGATATATCCATGATTTAAGAAAAATAGTTCAGTGATATAGTGTTGCCCACATATTGTTATAGATTATGGGTTGTGTCCATGTTGGCCCATGATAGTTACAAAAGGAATAAATGAGTTACATAATGGTTCGCTTGGGCTAGTGCGGCACCGGGTGCCAGCCACGCCTCACCAGGTTTGGGGCGTAACAAAAATGGTAGAACCCAACTGGCCCAGGACCACAGAAGTGACTCAGTAACCATATAAGCGGTCTTGCCTATACAGCCCCTGACCGCATAAGCGGTCCAGTCCCATATTACCCAAAACCAAAAAAGAGGCCCAATAACTGCAAAGTGGTCTCGCCTATGTAGCCAAGACCGCAGAAGCGAAAATCGCTGGGTGGCAGTAGCTCATTTAATACGAACTCAACCCCATTGTTAACACACTTCACTCTACACTTAGGCGCTTTTGGTGATTCCTAAGAGAGGGTTTCCACCTAACATTGAAAGGTAAGTAAACCCCACTCGCTTTTAGTTCAAATACATAAACATTAGGTAGATTTAACACTAAAAATTAAGTAAAATCAAGGGGTTTGAGCTATACCTAGGGTTTAATAAAACTAAGATTTAATCATATAATTTTCCATGTAATGAACTAGAAATCATATATTTGTGATCCTTAGGTGGTAGAGAACAACTTCCTTCGAATAATCTCAGAATTCGTGCACGTAGGCTAGGGGTCACAATTTTTGAAACTTATGGAAAAGATTGGGAAATCACTTAAATAGTTAGAATTCAACCTTGAGAGACTTTATTGACCAGTTCTTACTTCGTTTGATAAGTTGGAGATTGTTCAGTTGCGAATTAAAGACTTAGGCTCAGTCTTGGAACTTGGAAGTGCACTTTAGAGCAAGGTGAGGCTCCTTTCTAACCTTGTAAGAGGGAAATGTCTCCATAGGCATAATAAATGACACAATTGCTTTATATGCGGGTGCTCCATACGTACCAGGTGACGTGATTTCGTGCGTAGCGACTTGTTGACAGTCCAGATAGTCTAAGATCCTAAAGCATGTTATATGTGAAATCTGTGTAATCTATGTAATCTTGTTGGCTGTTGAATTGTTTAGGTCCTAACGAGTTAGACACTAAAATTCTAAAGGGATTCAATTTCATTCATTTTGAAATTATTCAAAGAGAATTGACTAGTACTTGGAAGAATATGTATTTTTATGCGTACCTGCGTCGCATGTATGATTCGCGAGCGGGGTGATTGTGATTTACATTTTTGTCATGTTGCATGTATGATTCGTGAGTTAGGTAATAGATGCATGTATGGTTCGAGCCGTTCGACCCTTGGCAGTGCACATTTACTTTTCTATTCGATCGGGCCGTAGGTTCCTCAGTGGTTATTCGTGTATGAGTTATCTAGCTTCTACTTGTGGTTAAATTTCAAGATTTCCTTAAATACTTAAATATGTATGAACGTACTCAATGAAAGGTTATAGGAAGGATTTCTATTTAATACTTAAAAGATTTATGACTTGAGTTATACCTGCTTGTTTAATTGATTCTCATTATTTCATGACCTTAGTGAGTATTAAGTCGACCTTTCGTCTCTACTTCTTCGAGATTAGGCAGGATACTCACTAGGTACATATTATTTATGTACGCATTCTACACTTGTGTAGTTAAATATACGGGATTTGAGGCAGATGGATATGGACATTACTCTGGCGCGCATCAGTGAGCACCCTTGGGACTTCTACGGTGAGCTGTTTCTCCTGCATGTCGATCTGCAGCGAAAGAAGTCTTTTCCTGTATTTTTGTTTCTGTCTATCCTTATTCAGACAATATAATACTATATTATTCCTTTTTTATTTTCTACTAGTTACCCGTAGCTTGTGACTCCATGTCCTGTGTAACGACCCGGCCGGTCATATTGACTACTAGCGCTCCGTGGAGGCCATGAATAGCTTCATTTCGGGTATTATGACTTGTTTGCACGGTCGAAATCTAAATTCAGAGAGATGGAGTAAAATTTAAATGAAAATTTCCATTTTAGAAGCTTTAAGTTGAAAGAATGAACTAGGATTGGATTTTTGAGTAAACGACCTCAGAATCAGGATCTGAATGGTCCACCATGTTTGTATAAGGATATCGGACTTGAGCGTATGCCCGGTTCGGGTTTTGGATAACCCGGGAACATTTTGGCACCTATTGTGGAAGTTAACATTTTGGAATAAATTTCATAAGTTTGACATGAAGTGCATTTCAGCGTTATCGATGTTGGAATTTCGAGACTGGGCGTAGCCGCGTATATTAATTTTGGATTTGGGAGCGTGATCGAAAATGAATTCGGAGGTCCGTAGGTCATTTTGGAGTCGTTTGGGTAAAGGTAGGAATTTGAAGGTTTTTAAGAAGCTTGACCGCAAGTGGAAATTTTGATATCGGGATCGAAATACGAATTTTATGGTCCGGATAGCGTCGTTAGGTTATTTGAGACTTAGGAGTGTGTCCGAAATATTTTTGTGATGACCGGTGTAGAATTACACTTGAATTGGCAAAGTTACTATTTTGGCGAATTTCGGTTGATAGGTGAGATTTTGATCCGAGGGTCGGAACGGAATTCCGAAAGTTTCTATAGCTTTGATATATCATTTTGGACGTGTGTGCAAAATTGGAACTCAATCGGACGCGATTTGATAGGTTTCGGCATCGAAAATAGAAATTGGAAACTTCAAAGTTCAAAAAGTTTGAATTGGGGTGTAATTCATGGTTTTAGAGTTGTTTGATGTGGTTTGAGGCCTCGAGCAAGTCCGTAATGTGTTTTGGGGTTGGATGGTATGATTGATTGGGGTCCCGGGGACCTCGGGTGTGTTTCGGGTGTGATCACGCTCTTATATGATGTTTCAACATTGCTTCTTTGAACATAAAGTTTTACCATATTAACTAAATGATCTCCAAATTAGGTTTTTTTTGAACCATTAGATCCGTATCGTAATTTCGGAGCCATAGCAAAAGGAATCGTCGAATTTGGACATTGTATGAGTAAGTTATGCTCGTTTCCGTGCAGAGAAAAGTGTTGATGTCTGTCAGAACCGCAAATGCAGAATTTGACCGCGGATGTGGAACCGCAAATGTGGTCCCGCATATGCGAAAATTATCCGCAAAAGTGGAAAATGGGCCTGGACAGTGTTTAAAACCGAGAAGTTTAGTATTTTGGGCATATCTTGAGTTCTAGAGCTCCGATTGAGGTGATTTTTGCGGCGTTGTTCTAGTCTTGTCAAGGAGGTAAATATCAGACCTTTATTTTGATGTTTTTCCCTGATTATTTCTGCTGGTTTCTATTTTTATCCGTGTTTGGATGGTAAAAATTTGGATTTTGAGCCCCAAAGTTGAAAAATGATAAATCCTTGATTTGAGGGTCGAAATGACATGAGAATTGTATAATTTTGGTATGGTTAGACTCGTGAGAGTATGAGGGTTCTATAATCATAAAAATAAAATATTTCGATTTCGATCTGATGATTGCAGGGGTATTTTGGCCATTTCACCCATGTTCGCGCCATAGCTTTAATTTTATCATTGTAATTAGTTACTTGCGATGTTATTTACACTGTGTATTTGTTTTCACAAGATTCGGGCCACTCAGAGTTGGATACTCATGGCAAGGGAGTCATTTCTTAGTATTTTTTTTTACCGGAATTGAGGTAAGTGGCTTGTCTAACCTTGTGTGGGGGAACCTTCTCCCTTAGGATATTATGTGATGTTTTATATTACTTGTACACGAGGTGACGGGCGTGTACATGCGCAGATTGTTGGAAACCACCTTACTTGAACTATACAAATCACAATATTCTTGTTATTCAGTTGAATCAATTGTGATATTTGTTTGAGATTAGTTAGAAAAGCATCATTAGATAGGATTATCTGTCTAAAGTGCCTATTTATCTTAATTGATCTTCCTAGAACTTGTTGATGCTGGTTTTGGTGTAGATTGTAGTTATGTAGATTATATTTCTCTACGTTTGACCTATTCTTGATTGTGTTTGTGTTTGTGGACTGCGGGTTCAATTCTGGAGATCCAAGGGCTGCGGGTTCGATTCCCGGAGACCCAGAGTTATACGGAGATACGGACTGCAGGTTCAATTCCCGGAGATCCTGAGCTATTGAGATGTGGACTACGGGTTCGATTCCCATAAATCCTAAGATATTGAGATAAGGACTGCGGGTTCAATTCCCGAAGATCTGTGGACTGCAGATTCAATTCCCGGAGATCCTGAGATATTGAGATAAGGACAGTGGGTTCAATTCTCGGAGATCCCGAGATATTGAGATACGGACTACGGGTTCAATTCCCGGAGATCCAGAGATACTGATATACAGGGAGACCCAAAGATACTGATGTAGGGACTGCGGGTTCAATTCCCAGAGATCCTGAGTTATTGAATATAGAGAGGAATTGCGGGATCAATTCATGGAGATCCTGGACTTGTCGATTTGGATTTATGTTGTATTGGTTACTCTTTGTTAGCTTAATTGTAGACGGTTGCAGTATTTACTTTATTGTTGTTATTTTAGTCTTTTTCTTATTTAAACTGCTTGATATTATTATTATTATAATTATGTGATTGTTTCTCGGTAGAGCTCTGACCTTCCTCGTCACTACTCCATCGAGGTTAGGCTTGACACTTACTGAGTACCGCCGTGGTGTACTCATACTACTCTTCTGCTCACTTTTGTTATGCAGATTCAGGTACATCCGATCATGCATATTTTAGGTGATTTAGCAGCACTTCAAGAGACTCGAGGTATGATCTGCTATGTCCGCGGATTCGGAGAGTCCCCTATTCTCATTAGTGATATCAGTTATTTCCCTTATTTTCATTGTATAGACATTCTTGATGTATAGAGCAACAGTTCTACTCTTCCTTAGTCTATGTTACCCGGGTTTTCCGGGTCTTGGTAGTATTCTTTTTTCTTCTGGAATTTTGGCGAAGTGTGGCAGTTTATACATTTCATTTACATTATTCTGTTGTTATCTTAACTTCGGTTCATGAAATTGTATATTTCGCATCGTGTTAGGCTTACCTATTTGCGAAGGCTGGGTGCCGTCATGACAGGTTTATAATTGGTGAACTATGGTCGTGACAAGTTGGTATCAGAGCTCTAGGTTCGTAGGAGTCACGGGACACAAACCAGTTACTTAGATTCTCGTTGATCGATATGGAGACGTCTGTATTTATCTACGAGCGGCTATGTAACTATTTAGGAAACTCTTCAATTCTTTTGAAGTCCTTATCGTGCGCCATTTATTCAGTTGGAGCCTATATTATATGTTCTTTTGCATCCACTCGTGTATTGAAATTTTGCACTCGGTATCAAGTATGCGCCGACGGTTTGTGATGCTGTAGAGGGATTGTACGAAAGCCAAGAATTTACTCAACCATTGATACCGCGTGTCATCCATATCGATAATGCAAAGTATTGAGAGATCTATTGAATTGTGCACATGGGGGTGCACTAGGTTCTGACATTCGGTTGATAAGTATGGTCTTAAGAAGGTTTACTTAACTGCCTAATCGTTACAGAAATGGCATAGTCACGAGGTGGATGTAGATCTAAAGATAGTTGGTGGTAATAAAGACTATCTAATTCGTATGAGATGTCTATTTAGCGAAGGGTTCAACTAGCAACAAAGATACTGGAGGAAGTGAGTTTAAATATCCTAAGAAAGACGTACCAAACGAATGTCTTGGGTTTTCTTATGATGATGACGTACAAATGATAAAGGTTAGTATCATGGATTAGCAGGATGTATCTTATGGCTTCGGGCCAAGTGAAAGGATTTCATTATCAACGATTAAATTATGGGTCATGTGTCATATCTGATTTGGCATGTGATGTATTTAAGTGCTATTTAAATGTTCTTTGAAACTTGTTGAGGAGTAAGAGTTGAGATTTGTATGGTGTGATGTTGGGACTTTTGATGTTCCTATGTCCATAATAATTCTACATTTCATTATCAGTAGGGAAAACTTCGACAAAGGCTACAAAGTGCTTCATAGATGTGTGAGTATCACAGTATGTCTTAAGCTGTCGTTGGTAAAGAATGCTCGGTGCATGGAGTGGGAAGATGTTTGGTTGTATTGGAATGAGGTCATACCCTATGGTGTTAGAGTGCTAATATGGCACAGGTGGTTAGGTTCGTTGGATCAAGTGAATTGCAGTTGAATAAGAGTAAATGAGTTGAGAGAATGGTTCTAATGTGTTCGAGAGTCGTATAATAGTGGTTTTGAGCTAAGTGGGAGAGTCCCACCGCTTATGATTGGGTCGCATGGTTAATTACCTGCGTGAATTCTGGGTATTAGCATATTAATGGGTTATTGCAGCTACAGAAAAGGACCATGAGTGGTAATTTGAGTATATGAATTTTTGAATGCATGTTATGGTTAGACTTACTGGCTCATATTGAAAATTGAGGGAAGATTCATGATTTATGCCTCGTATAGGTGCAGGCTTTGAGGGAAGTGATTCCGCTGGGTGCTTTATCGAGAGGGTATTCATATGTTATAAAATTTATTAGAGTTGGTTGCATACCGGGACAAGTCAGAGATGGATGGCTCTCAATAGCGGTCCTAGTGAATTCAAGAGGTAAAGTGAGGTGCTTGATAATTCTGAGTCTATAAGTGCAGTTGAGAGTCAAGCTTTTGAAGCAACTTATGAAGAAAGGCACAAAACGTTCTATGATGTTTTGACTTGTGGCGTAACATTTGAGAGACATGAAATGGTCATCATTTTTTAGACAGCGTGGCCTCATGATTTAAGGTTACTCGGGGTCAGTGCGGTTGGAATAAGTTAGGTATTGAAAGGAGATATTAACATTTCTAAGGCAATCAAGGATAAACTGGAAGGAATTAGATTGATTAGCCATAGTTGAGTTGGCAGCGATTGGTTCATGCAGCGTGATCGAGTTATGCATGTGATTTGTGGCGGTGCATTTGAGGCTTGTCGGCCGCAGTGATTGATGTTATTCTGAAGTATTCTTTTGTTAGGGACTGTTATAAGTAGGCGGATCGCGGAAAGGCTTATGGTGTCTCGGACCACTACTTAGAGATTGGCATATTCGATGGTTATGAGAATTCGCCTGTATGTTGTTGTAGTTCTCCTAAAGTGAGTTAAATGGAAAGTCTTATGTGATGAAGTATTAGCCTATCATCAGTTATAGAGTTGTGATAGAAATCGTGTCTATCGTATATCGACACGTGAGGTACAATGAGTGGTATGGAATTTGAAGTAAGGACCAAGGTCGCAGTTTGGTCAATGAATGTGATATAAAGAGCTCGGATGAGCTGGAAAGGAGTTTCAGTGTTTTGACTAAGATGGGTATTAAAGTCAGTATCACTTGAGATCGGTGTTCTATGAGAAAGGCTTTGCATCCCGATTAGGGACTCGTGATCGCTCTTCAGCTTTAGTGCAGCCGGTGATTTGAATGTGCAGGTCCGTTAATTATTCGGAAGATGGTGGGAGCTTGTCCCACAAGAAGATTGTATAAGTGTGACATGTAGTCACTTGATTAATTTGTAATTTAAACCAAATGTGAGGATCTTGGTAATATCATCCATTTGAGAATTTATGCCTGGAGGGCACTCTGCTTACTGGGTTATTGATCTGTGAAATATAATTGTCTTAGCTTGGCAAGATCAGGATGGACTTAAGGCCGGTAGATAGATTTAAATGTGGAAGTGAGCCTTACGTCAGGCCAGTTGTGTTTCTTCCAGCAATGCATCCTTTATGGAGGGGTAGTCGCGGTATTATTTTGTGGATTAGTTAATACATGTAAAGATATATTATGTCGTATTAGTTGTGAGACGACTTGGTAAATTCCTTATGTGTTGAGGTTCCGCTCAACGGTGATGTTATATGAGCATGATGGCTCTTGAGACTTAGATCATGTATCGTACCTCAATTGCGTTTGCGTTTGTAGCCTATAACGCTATATGTTTCCTTGTGAACGATATTATGCACCTTAGTGTGCTTATGACCGATATTCAGTATTTTGATATGATGGGCTATACAGCTCGATATATATCTTCTTATGGGAATTTTATATATTGATCGGGTGGCACACCGCCATAGGTATATTGTTTGGATCGGGTGGCACGCCACCATGGGTATATTTTTGGGATCGGGTTGCATGTTGCAACAGTGTGATGTTTATTTCAGTGCCCATATTGCTTTTATGTGTTCTGTTTCCTATTTTTCTGAGGGAGTCCATGTTAGTGCAAGAGTTGAATAGTTCTTTCTGGAGTTCGCCTTCCTTTTGTATCATCGTACGAATTAGTAGCCACTGGCACATTGTGTCATCTTGGAGGACTTTTGATTATGTCTGAGGTGGCTTATCACCTGAGCAGTTCGTACTGGTTGAGATGAGGTTATGGGAATTGGGGTCAGTGCAAACTGATCATATGAAGTATATTATAGAGAAAAAGATCATTCTCTAGTTTAGGACAAGGTAGTGAATCTTGTCAGGAGTATAGACCCAAAAAATTCTTGATTCAGTAGTTGGTTATGAATATCGGCACATCTTTTTCTTCGTGATAGTGTTGTAAAAGTTAGAACATGACCTATGTAGATCATGAGATGCATTGGGAGAATCAGATTCGTTGAATTTTGGCTAATTTGGTCATAAAATATTATCGTGGTCCTGTGGATTTTGTGTTGCAAGGTATGAATCCAGCAAAGTTATGCAATCATTTGAGGACGACGTGTTGTGAATAATTGAGTGATCTCTTTATGAAAACAGGCCTGACATAGAATTCTGGATGTTGGAATTAGGCTCTAAGACTTATTAGTTTTAATAAAAGGGAATATCTTTAGATTATATCAGGCTAATATGCTCAGCTGAGTTTTTGAAGCACGGGAAGGTGCATAAGATGCTAAAAAATGATTTCAGACTACTCCAATATAGTTCTCAGCACATTCGAGGACGAACGTATGTTTAAGTGGGAGAGAATGTAATGACCCGACTGGTCATTTTGAGTACTAGCGCTCTGTGGAGACCATGAACAGCTTCATTTTGGGTATTATGACATCTTTGCATGGTCGAAATAAAAATTCAAGGAGATGGAGTTAAATTTAAATGAAATTTTCCATTTCAGAAGCTTTAAGTTGAAAGAATAAACTAGGATTGGAATTTTGAGTAAACGACCTCGGAATTAGTATCTGAAGGGTCCAGCAGGTTCGTACAAGGATATCGGACTTGGGCGTATGCACGGTTCGGGTTTTGGATAACGCGGGACCATTTTGGAACCTATTGTGGAAGTTAGCATTTTGGAAGAAATTTCATAAGTTTCACTTGAAGTGCATTTCAGCGTTATCGATGTCCGTTTGGAATTTTGAAACTGGGCGTAGCTCCGTATAGTAATTCTGGATTCGGGAGAGCGATCGGAAATGAATTCGGAGGTCCGTAGGTCATTTTGGAGTCGTTTGGGTAAAGGTAGGAATTTGAAGATTTTTAAGAAGCTTGACCGGAAGTGGAAATTTATATATCGGGCTCGAAATGCGAATTTTAAGGTCCGGATAGCTTCGTCAGGTGATTTGAGGCTTAGGAGTTTGTCCGGAATATTTTTGTGATGACCGATGTAGAATTACGCTTCAATTGGCAAAGTTAGTATTTAGGTGAATTCCGGTTGATAGGTGAGATTTTGATCCGAGGGTCGGAATGGAATTCCGAAAGTTTCTATAGCTTCAACATATCATTTTGGATGTGTGTGCAAATTTTGAAGTCAATCGGACGCGATTTGATAGGTTTCGGCATCGAAAATAGAAGTTGGAAACTTCAAAGTTCATAAAGTTTGAATCGGGGTGTAATTCATGGTTTTAGAGTTGTTTGATGTGGTTTGAGGCCTCTAGAAAGTCCGTAATGTGTTTTGGGGTTGGTTGGGATGATTGATTGGGGTCCCAAGGGCCTCGGGTGTGTTTCAGGTTGTGATCATGCTCTTATCTGATGTTTCAACATTACTTCTTTGAACATAAAGGGGTACCATATGAAGTAAATTATCTCCAAATTCAGTTTTGTTTGAACCATTAGATCCGTATCGTAATTTCGGAGCCATAGCAAAAAGAATCATCGAATTTGGACATCGTATGAGTAAGTTATTCTCGTTTTCGTGCAGAGAAAAGTGTTGGTGTCTGTTAGAACCGCAAAAGCGAAATTTGACCGCGGATGCGAAACAGCAAAAGCGGAAATAGAACCGCAAAAGCGGTCTCGCATATGCGAAAATTATCCGCAAAAGCAGAAAATGGGCCTGGACAGTGTTTAAAACCGAGAAGTTTAGTATTTTGGGCATATCTTGAGTTCTAGAGCTCCGATTGAGGTGATTTTCGCAGCGTTGTTCTCGTCTTATCAAGGAGGTAAATATCAGACCTTCATTTTGATGTTTTTCCATGATTATTTCTGCTGGTTTCTATTTTTATCCGTATTTAGATGGTTAAAATTGGGATTTTGAGCCCCAAAGTTGAAAAATGATAAATCCTTGATTTGAGGGTCGAAAGGACACGAGAATTGTATAATTTTTGTATGGTTAGACTCGTGAGAGTACGAGGGTTCTGAAAACGTGAAAATTTTTCGTTTTCAAGCCGATGACTGCAGAGGTATTTTGGTCATTTCACCCATGTTCGCGCCGTAGCTTTAATTTTATCATTGTAATTAGTTACTTGCGATGTTATTTACACTGTGTAATTGGTTTGACTAGATTCGGGCGACTCAGAGTCGGTTACTCGTGGCAAGGGAGTCATTTCTTAGTGGTTTTGTACCGGAATTGAGGTAAGTGGCTTGTCTAACCTCGTGTGGGGGAACCTTCTCCCCTAGGATATTATGTGATGTTTTAAATGACTTGTACGCGAGGTGACGGGCCTGTACATGCGCAGATTGTTAGAAAAAACCTTAGTCGAACTGTACAAATCATGATATTCTTGTTATTCAGTTGATTCAATTGTGATATTTGTTTGAGATTAGTTAGAAAAACATGACTAGATAGGATTATTTATCTAAGTGCCCACTTATCTTAATTGAACTTCGTGGAACTTGTTGATGCTGGTTTTGGTGTAGATTGTAGTTATGTAGTTTATATTTCTCTTTGTTTTTTCTATTCTTGATTATGTTTTTGTTTGTGGACTGCGGGTTCAATTCCCAGAGATCCAAGGGCTGCGGGTTCGATTCCCAGAGACCCGGAGTTTTATTCAAATATGGATTGCGGGTTCAATTCCCGGAGATCCTAAGCTATTGAGATGTGGACTACGACTTCGATTCCTAGAGATCCTGAGATATTGAGATACGGACTGTGGGTTCAATTCCTGGAGATCCGAGGGCTGCAGGTTCGATTCCCGGAGACCCAGATGTACTAATGTACGGACTGCGGGTTCGATTTCCGGAGATCCTGAGATATTGAGATACGGACTGCAACTTCAATTCTAGGAGATCCAAGGGCTACGGGTTCGATTCCCAGAGACCCAGAGATACTGATGTAGGGACTGCGACTTCAATTGCCGGATATCCTGAGTTGTTGAATATAGAGAGGGATTGTGGGTTCAATTCCCGGAGATCATGGACTTGTCGATTTGGATTTATGTTGTGTTGGTTACTCTTTGTTAACTTAATTGTAGACAGTTGCAATATTTACTTTATTGTTTTTATTTCAGTCTTTTTCTTATTTAAACTGTTCGATATTATTATTATTATAATTATGTTATTGTCTCTCGGCAGGGCCCTAACCTTCCTCGTCACTACTCCATCGAGGTTAGGCTTGACACTTATTGAGTACCGCCGCGGTGTACTCATACTACTCTTCTGCACACTTTTGTTGTGCGGATTCAGGTACATAATTTCATGCATATTTTAGGTGATTTAGCAGCACTTCAGGAGACTCGAGGTATGATCTGCTACGTCCGCGGATCTGGAGAGTACCCTTCAATTCTCATTAGTGATATCAGTTATTTCCCTTATATCCATTGTATAGACATTCTTGATGTATAGAGCCACAGTTGTACTCTTTCTTTGTCTGTTTTACCCGTGGGTTTCTAGGTCTTGGTAGTATTGTTTTTTATTCTGGCATTTTGGCGAAGTGTATGTGCCGAGCGACACTTAATACATTTCATTTACATTATTCCGTTGTTATCTTAACTTCGGTTCTTGAAATTGTATATTCCACATCGTGTTAGGCTTACCTATTTGCGAAGGCTGGGTGTTGTCATGACAGGTTCACGATTGGTGAACTAGGGTCGTGACATCCTGGCACACACATAGTAGTAGACATTTATTTTGAGGTTGTATAACTATCCTTATACATTATTGATCTTTACGGATTTTTAACCGTAAATTGGAAAATCTATTATAGTAGTTTTCGACAAAGGTAAACTGGGAATTTAATTACACTTCCGCGTTGGCTGGCCTGACAAATTGTGTCGGGCGCCATCATGACCTGTTATGGAAAATGGGTCATGACACCTCTCTTGGAAGAACCAAAATCACCTAAGTTTAGAGTGAACGATGAGAGAAATGAGTTGGAGTTCGTATTAAATGAACCCTTTTGTCCACATTTATTTTCGCATTTGTGGAAGTATTTTCGCTTCTGCTGAATCCGCTTATGCGAAAATTGGCCGCTTCCGCGGCTTTTGGAAATTGGGGATAGATCGCTTCTGTGGTCTGGGCCGCATTGGAAGAACTGCTCCTGCGATCCCTGGGCCGCTTATGCGGTTTTCCCTGGCCTGCCCCCTCTCCTCTTCTGCGATCAAATGACCGCATCTGCGGTCCCGCTTCTACGGTCCAAGAACCGCATATGCGGTAATGACAGAAGCAGCAAACTTCAGTCATTTTCCACATTCTAACTTCACTCAAGCCTCGCTCATTTGATGCTCGGGGCTCTCGTGACTCGTCTCAACATACCCGCAAGTTTGAAATCACGAGGCGGACCTACTCGAACCCTAAAAATACTCAAAACGATGCTAAATTGAGGAATAAAACCCCAAAACCCAATATTTCAGATCATTGAACTTCAAGTCCTAAATTCTTCTCCAACATGTCAAAATACACTTAAACTACTCGGATTGACACCAAATTTTATGGGTAAGTTTTAACTGATATATTGGACTTGTGACAAATTTCGGAATCGAAATCCTAACCTGACACCTAGAAAAATAATGATTTCTTAGTTAATTTAAATCTTTGAAACTTTAACTTAACAATTTAACATAAAATTTATTACTCGGGTAGGGACTTCGGAATTCGATTTTCGGTATATGCTCAAGTCCCATATTTTCCTACGGACCCTCAGAAATTATCAAACCACAGTTCTTGGTCCGTTTCCCCAAAATATTGATCGAAGTCAAACTTGGCCTTTTTGGTGAAACTTAAAGAAGCAACTAGAATTATTCTTGCTCAAAACTCTTCCAACTTCCAAACCACCGGTCCCCACAAGTCATAAATTAGTTAAAGCAAGTGTGAAATATTTTATTTAAGGAAACAGGGTTAAAAAATATAAAACGACCGATCGGATCGTTACACAAACTAACCTGTTATTTATTTTTATAATTGAGAGAGGCAAAAGAGGCAATAAAGTTAATAGTAGTGTTGATAAGTGTTGACGTGTATTTAATCACATCTATCTGTTGTGTTATAATTTTATTTTATACTAATTCTGAAATCATAAAAGGCGAATACTATAAAACTTAAGTTATAAAAAATAAGGTAACCAAAAGGGACTTACTAAGAGCATATTTCAATTCAAACATGTATTTTTGGTTCTTTAATATTACTATATTGATAATTAATTTGTATAATCGAGAGGAGTGTTGTTAATTGGTCAATCTAAGTAATCATATATAAGTCTAACCGAGAGAGGCATATATGCATTGTGTGAGATATAAAGACTGTAAAATAAATATATAGTTTTTAATAGAATTATCAAGTGAAATCAGTATCCCAACATATTTATCATATTTGTTAAAACCAAAAATACTTTTCTCTATAGTTTGTTTGTTCAATATTTGCTTGTTAACCCTCAACTCAACTTTTCCGATTCTTTCAAACAGTAATTAAAACAAGAACAATTTGTGGAATAGATAAATCAATCTTTGTGAGATCGACATCTTTCTATACTATAATTAGAGAGAGTATGAGTTTACATTTGTATACGCTAGAGACTCGTCAAATTTTTTACGCCGTTATCGGGAATTGATAGACATCTACTTTAGATTAGTTGTTTTGTTACTAGTTTGAGAACTTATTAGTATAACTACTATTACTATAAGTAATAACGTAGCGTCACTATCAATTTAATAGTATTATTGTGACGATCCAAAGGGTCATCACTTGTTTTATTAATCATTTTGAGCTTCTGAGGTCCTGAAAACCTCATTTATAGTTGCCTCGATTTGCCTGCGTAGTTCGGGTGCGAAGCTGAAAAATTCTTATGTTGAAATATATGAAATATGTGAGAAATTTGAAGAATTTTGATATTAATATTGATATGGTTGACTTTGGTCAACATTTTTAGTAAACGAACCCGGACCCGTGATTTGACGGTCTCAGAAAACCCGTAGAAAAATATAAAACTTGGGCGTATGCCCGAACTTGAAATCCGAGGTCCAGAACCCCGGTAAAAGAATTTTTCATTTAAATTATTTTCTGAAAATGTTTATGGAAAATGAAACTGAAATTTGATTAAAAAGTAATGGTATCGGGTTCGTATTTTGGTTCCGACGCCCGGTACATGTCATATATGTTGGTTAAGCGTTTCCTGTAAAGTTTGGTTGAAAACGGACGTCGTTTGACGTGTTTCGACTTTAAATTGGAAATTTTGGGAGTTATGAAATTTTGAACCCCTTCTTGCAAATGCGAACACAAAGACCTGTAAATCACGATTTCCTACGATTTCCAGCTTCATTTTTCATATTTCACAACCCAAAACATCCATTGGCGATTTTTCACGAACTCCCTCTTCTCCAAATCATTGGTAAGTCAACTTTTACTCAATTTCTTCAAACTTTAACATCATCTATCATGTTTTCATCTTCAATTTAAGGTTTTTCATGGGTAAAAATGGGGGATTTGGGTAGAACTTAGGTTTTCATAAAAAATTGGGATATTGACCTTAATTTGAGGTCCGATTTGAGGACAAATTATATATTTGAACTCATGGATGATTGGGTGAATGTATTTTGGTTTGAAACTCGGGTTTCGATCATGTGGGCCCGGAGTTGATTATTACTATTCCGGGCAGAATGTTGAAAAACTTATATTTAGCCATGTGAACTAGTTTGTTAAGTAGAATTGATGATATTAAGTCAATTGTGTATAGACACGATTGGATTGGAGTCAAATCAGAAAGGAAAAGGCATTGCTACGGATTGAGTTATTCGTAAACCTTTGAGGTAAGTGTTTGTTCTATCCTAGCTTGAAGGAATAATAATTTAGTTATGTATGAATTGTTGATTAAGAGTTATTGGTGTCACACCGGTAACGGAGATAAATTGTTGATTTATTATCAATTATTGGTTCAAACCGGTAATTATAAATATTGTTGAAGCAAAGATTATTGGTTCAAACCGGTAATATTTTTATACACTTACTGTGGATCAGGGATTATTGGTTAAATGCCAGTAATATATATATTAATGAATTGGGATCGTGTGGCGCGCCAACCACTTATATATTAATGAATTGGGATCGTGTGGTGCGCCGACCACTTATATATAAGAAATGGGATCGTGTGGCACGCCGATCACAAAGTGATTTAAATCTTGGCATTGGCCATAGTTGCCGGTAGCCTATTGATACATTTGGGAGCGGGTGGTACGCCTACCACAAGGTATAACTTATTGATACATTTGGGAGCGGGTGGTACGCCTACCACAAGGTATAACTTATTGTTACATTTGGGAGCGGGTGGTACGCCTACCACAATATATGAAATGAAAAATGAATTGAGACATGAAAGTAAGTTTTGTTCCGTTGACTAGATTACTCTGGATATTATGAGTTATTGACTATTATTTCAGAACATATTCTTTCCTTATAAACGTTCGATAACGTTTACTGCTGTTGTATATGTATATATATTTCAATTGTACAGATTTATGTGAGTGACTGGCCTTAGTCTCGTCACTGCTTCGCCGGGATAGGCCAGGCACTTACCAGCACATGGGGTCGGTTGTGCTGATACTACACTCTGCGCTCTTTTTGCACAGATACAGGTTATGGACAGCAGCAGCGGCAATATCACGATTGTGGATATTCCGACTACTGAGACCACGAGGTAGCCTTGCAGGCGTCCGCAAGACCCGTTGTCTCTTCTATCTATGTATTTCATTCTTTTATCTCATGTATTCGAGATAAACAACTTATATTTCTTTCAACCAATTGTGTGTATTATTCTTAGAAGTTTGTGAGTATTGTGACACCAGTCTTGGGTAGTGTATCATGTTTGGGTTTATGTATCATATTTGATAAAATTGACTAAGTCTTCCGCTAAGTTTAATTATTCCGCTGTAATTATATGTTTTTAATTTAAAGTCTTAAGAAGAGTTTGGTAACTAATAAAAATATAAGTAATAGTTGACTTGCCTAGCTTCCACTAGTAGGCGCCATCATGACTCCCGATGGTGGGAAATCCGGGTCGTGACAATTATAACTTTTAGTATTATACTTAAACTATCGTTTTTACCTATATCATAATAATACTATTTTTTTTTTCATTTTGTAATGTAACGTACGATTATTTGTTATAATCTCTTTTATATTATTGTGTCTATTGTAATTATATAGTTATACTTATAACAGTAGCATTTCTTTTCCTATAACTATCTTATTCTTTCATTGCTGTAATCGATTTTACTATTATTATTTATGATTACCACATGCTACTAATTAATTACAACTATTATTTTGATTTTACTTCTAATATTTCATTTCAGTACTATTCTTTTCTAGGAACTAAGTAAAAAGAGGTGTAATTTCTTTACTTTAAGAATTTCAAGTAGTTTATGATCCGTTCTTCTACAAAAGAGTTTGTGAGTTACGATCCTGAAGTTGAAAGATCGCTTCGATTGCGCAGAAAAGGACACACATCTTCTTCTCAAAATGTCACGACCCAAAATCCACTAAGGGTCATGGTGACGCCGGGTGCCGCTGTCCGACAAGCCAACAAATAATGCATAATTAAATTCCAGTATCAGTACTTTTGAAAATAATAATTTCTTGTACGAAGAAGATTAAACGATAATAATTTTACAAAATTGAACTTAAAGTCAATTAAGGACTTAATACTGAATGATCCAAAATTCTCGCAGAACCCAGTGTCACAAGTGCATGAGCCTCTACTGGTATGAAAATAAAATACAACATCCGTTTTAAATATAGTGGACAGGAAATAAATACAATATGCTGAAAGGGGACTACACTAGCTTTGGGTCGCCTCGAACAATGCAATTCACTTAGTCCCAGAATGATACACGCTGTTACGCCCAGTAGGCCATTAGGATTACATATACCTATGCAACAAAAATGCATAGAAGTATAGTATAAGTACGTAATCAACGTATACTCAATGAGTATCCCATCTAATTCGAAGAAGTAAGGACGGGATGGTAAACTTCGACACTTACTAAAGGTCAATTAATAATATACTTAAAACACGAGAAAAACATGAATTTATATAGTAGTTCTAATTTACGAAGCCAAAAAACAGGTAAACACCTTCAACAAATAATCAATGATTTTCAAGGTTTACTCTTCATTATCTTATCCATCAATATCAAGCTAAGAAAGTCAATATCCACATTTAAAATTCTAAGAAAAATAATACATATCATGCGCAAATCATGTCGAGGTCGATGGCCCGCTCCAATAAAAATATAAAACGTGCACTGCCGAAGGTCGAACGGCCCAAACCATAGATGCATCTATTTAATCTGCCGAGGCGTTCAGCCCGTTCCATAAATAAACACATACCTTGCTCGCGAATCATGCATGCGACACAGTAAGGATACATGCTCAATCAATCAATTAAGAACTCATCAGGGAATATTTATCCAAATAAAACTAATTCTCCTTTAACAAATATTAAGTAATTAAGTTTAAACCTTTTAGGAATTTACTTACTAATTCAATGTGATTTAAGTAATTCAAGCTATCAATGAATTATTAAATAATTCAAGTATAACATATTTTTGGGTCCTAATTACCCGGGCAATAGCATAATAGTAGATACGCACGGACTCTCGTCACCTCGTGCGTATGTAGCCCCCGCAAATAGGAGCACATAATTAATTATTTTACCTATGGGAAAAATTCCCTCTTACAAGGATAGAAAGGAGACTCACCTCACTCCAAAGATCTATAACCGGCATTCTACGCATTGCCGAAGACTTAAATCGATGCACAATGCTCCAAAACAAGGCAATAATTATGTAAACTCGTTAATATATGCTAATGTAACCATTACAATCTAATTTATAACAATTCCTAACACCAATCAAAAAGTTGACGAAAATGCTCTCAAGCCCACGTGCCCGGAATCCGATTTTTTTGAAGATAAAGATTACCCATAGCCTCACGAATTCATATATATGATTTTCTCTAAATTCCATACCAAAATCGTGGTCAAATTCCAAGAATACTATTTTTTCTAGATTTTCCCTCAAACCCCAAGTTTTCTACAATTTTTCAAGTCTAAATCCATATAAACCTTGTATATACTCAAAACTAGAAGAAATCACATACCTCAAGATTGGTGATGAAAATAACACTCCAAAAGTTGCTCCAAAGTCGGCTCCCATGGAAAAAATGAAGTGAAAATGAGCCAAACTCTGATTTTTAAAGAAATCTCTCTGCCTCAAGCAATTTCCGTTTCTGCTGAAAAATATTTGGTTCTGCGGATAATTTTCGCTTCTGCGGTTATTATAGCAACCATCACATTTTTGATACAGAAACGAGCATAACTTTTTCATACGATGTCCAAATTTGACAATTC
>JASVEL010009127.1:0-45196 GCA_032618575.1 Nicotiana noctiflora | reverse complement strand
TTTTCTCACGACTGTCTTGGTATATATAGATCTTTTTCGTGCCAGTTGACTATATTGGAGATTGGGTCCATGTCCGGATATTATTTCGGGCGTACCCGGAAGGCGTCGATCTCGCCCAAAACCTCTAGACGTACGCAGGTAGTGTTTCCTGGTCGAGGGCGGCCTTACCGCTCGCGACGTTTGCGCTAGTCGAAGGCGGCCTCGCCGCTTGTTGCATGAACTTGGGTCGAGGAGGACGATTAGTCGACTTGATATTATAAAGTCGAATTGCGACTCATACATTGTGGATATAATTTATATTTCATATTTCTTAACAAAAAAAAAAAGTGAAATATATTTTGAATGCTGATGTCCAAATACATTTTCATCTTCAAACAAAACGTCACCCAAATCAAATTTTTCAAAATAAATTTGGGAATCTAAAGCGAAACACTAGCTTTTATCTATTGGCTCGTAACGTGTTAATTCTGTTCTAGTCAAAATCTTAAGATCTTAGATTTGAGTCATCAAAATGGCATTTGAAAATGATAGAAAAATAAGATCTAAAGTGTAATTATCAAATAAGAGCTAGTCCTTTGTGTAACGTGAAGATAAAAGAGTTGACTGTTGTCGTCAGTATTTTACACAAATTAAAAATAAAAATAATTTTTAAAAGAAAAAACTATAATTCTACTGTTTTCAAAGTTGGAAAGAGTGTTGGTCACGCGACTTTTCTTCCCATTTTTTCGTCCACAATCAAAGTACCATTTTTTTTCTTTTTCCAGCAACAATCAAAATATCTGAATTTTGGCTATCTTGGCTTTATTCAGCTTATCTTCCATCTGTCCTTTTTAACCATTATTATAAAAGCCAACAACTAACGTTTTCCCATAATATTATAGTAATTACTCTAGAAGCAATTAATTAGACCAAGATTTGAAATAAATTTTCCACTATTTACACAGTAATCCTAAAGTCTAAGCTCAATTTATTATGAACTTAAGTTAAAATTATTGAAATTTTATTGGTTTTTGTAGATTACTTACTTTTCTTTATACGTTATCAATTTACATTTATTATAAAAAATTATTCTCTCCGATTAACTTTAATTATTTTTTGACTGTTTTCACACATACTTAGGAATCCACATTTTAACATTAATTTTCAATAAATATGACTATATTAACCTTAATTTGTCGAATATATTATAACAAATACTTTAGGATCTTTACTCCAATGGCAACTTTAAAAAAAATACTACCTAATTTTTTTAATATTTGAAAAAATCAAATATTTGTACAAAAAGACAAAAAAAATTAATTAAAATAAACCGGAGGGGTACTTGTTATTTACTCTTAGGTAAGTTATACTCCTTATAAGGATATTACACTAGTCCTTGTCCATATAATTAGTAAAAAATTATATTGTTTGTACATGGATGGCAAAACGCTTTGAATCATGATTGTATTTATAAGAAAAATATTTCGCGTAGAAAACATTTCTAATAATCATCTGAATATATAAGATAAGAAAAATAAAAGGAGAAGATAAAATGTTAGCTCAAAAAAATTATTTTATTTTTTAAGAACTGTAAATTTTAGCTAAAAAAACGTATTAAAGAGCTTAACTTTGTATAAAGTAAAGAATTTTGATACATGGATTTTACTAAATTTTTTGATAATCCCTAAGTCATATTTAATGGTACAAAACTAACTTTTGTTATTAATATTAAGGTGTTATTAAAATAATTTGTAAGGGCGTAAACGTTTAAGAGTATTATAGGTTATTTTGGTCTTTCATATTTAACTTTTGATCTTCATACTTATAATATGGTATGATGTTTAGTACTCTCTAGTTTCATTTTACTATATACTTTGATTAGTTAAAGAAATTGAAATCTTTCTACGTCAAAACTATATACTCCCTCCGTTTCAATTTATGTAAATATATTTTTTTTAGTCTATACCAAAAAGAATGACCTCACATAAAATATATGTATTTTATTTTACATTATAAATTTAAAAGTCTTTTTTTTTTTTAAATTCAGTGCCTAATCAAATAAATTCATATAAATTGAAATTGAGGGAGTATTTTTTTTTTAACATTCTTACTTATTCTAATATTACTTGGAAATTGTAAAAATAACAGTTTTACACGCAAGGACCAATGTCAGGTAACTTCTCAAAATATTCCACGAAGACTCAAGGTCAAAGCAGCACAGCAATGGGCCACTGGCCAAATCCATACAAAGAAAAATGAAAAAAAGAAAAAAGAAAGTTATTACTCCAATAAGAAGGAGCAACATGTTGCACACATACTTTTGGAAGGTCGGTTCTCTGCACAAATTTTGAGCTTCATTTCTCCGAGAAAAACACTACTCGTACTGTATTGAATTTTCATTCTCCGTTTTGAGTCACTTGTGGTAAAAGGGGTCAGTTTCTTTTCATCTCTTCTTTGTTTTGAGTTCCTCTCTCTGCTCATAAACTATATGCACATAACTGTAATATGTGGATCTTGTTTTGCTGATTTCATATTCAAGATTTGAGCTTTGTGCATTTTCAGCTTCCTCTGTTTCTTGTATCTGTCCATTATATTTGCTTTTTTTTCTTAAACAAAATCCCACTTTAATATAGACCTAAAGTTTGGTACTTTTTGTTTTCTTATAGCCCGCTGCTTCAATTTTTTTTTTTTTTTTTAAATTTTCTACATCTTTTTGTTTTTCTCTTTCATTTTTTCCCTCAAAAAGAATTTGGGTTATCTCTAAAGTAACTGATCTTTGCAGGTAATATTCTCTTTGATATCTTTCTTGGTGAAGTTCTTTGTTGATATCTTTGGTTTCCCAATTGAATTTGTAAAGAGGTTGAAGTTTTTAAGTTGCAATTTTTACCTGTTTGGGGTTAGCCTTGAGCTAATTTTTTTAGCTCTTGATTTATATGGGAGACTGTGAAACTTCAGTCCCCTTAATGGAAGAGGAAGAAAACCTAATAGCTGCTGCTCAGAACATTGTGAAAGCGTTAGGGTCAAATCGGACTTTAACCGATGATGCTAGAAAAATTCTGGCTGATTTAGGCACCCAATTGTCTTCCATAACTAGAGTGAGTGAAACACAAGATGAGGATTCTGGTGATCAAACTGAGGAGCAGTTTATTGAGCTGGAGGAGCAGTTTAATTTAGTTCAGACTAAGGTCATGAATTGGGAGGTGGGTCAGTCAATGATTTGGGATTGTGGCCAAGAAGAAGCATATGAGTATTTGAGGTATGTGGATCAAGCTCGAAAATTGATCGATAGATTGGAGGGTTTAAATGTGGATAAAGGTAGTAGAGAAGACGAGCTTTTGCGTAAGGCTAATGATCTTCTTCAAACAGCAATGAATCGGCTTGAGGAGGAGTTTACTCATTTGCTTGTTCAGAACAGGCAGCCTTTTGAGCCTGAGCATATGTCCTTTCGTTCAAGCGAGGACGATACATTAGATGATGGCTCTATTGTGTCTTTTGGGGACGACTCGGTTGAGGATGTGGTTCAAAGAGATAGTATGAGTAGGAGCTTTGAGGAGTACATCATTGAACTCGTGCATCCGGATGTTATTCCTGACTTAAGATGCATTGCCAATTTGATGTTCGATTCAAATTATGGTCGGGAGTGTTCTCAGGCATTTATCAATGTCAGAAAAGATGCCTTGGACGATTGCCTATTCATTCTTGAAGTTGAGAGGTTGAGCATTGAGGATGTACTGAAGATGGAATGGAACTCATTGAACTCCAAAATCAGGAGGTGGATACGGGCTATGAAGATCTTTGTGCGGGTTTATCTTGCCAGTGAAAAGTGGCTTAGTGATCAGATTTTTAGCGAGCTGGAAGCAGTTAGTTCAGTTTGCTTTGCTGAAGCCTCGAAAGCTTCAATCGTACAGCTTCTAAACTTTGGTGAAGCCATAGCTATTGGCCCTCATCAACCGGAGAAGTTGATTCGGATTCTTGACATGTATGAGCTGCTCGCAGATCTTATCCCAGATATTGATGCTATGTACTCTGATGAGGCAGGGTTATGTGTTAGAACGGAGTGCCAGGACATCCTCAGAAGTTTGGGCGATTGCGCAAAAGCAACCTTTCTGGAATTTGAAAATGCTGTTGCTTCCAGCATATCGGCCAACCCTTTCCCGGGTGGTGGAATACACCATCTAACGAGGTACGTTATGAACTACATGAAAACTCTTATCGATTATAGCAAAACGCTTGATGAGCTTCTGAAGGGATACGAGAAGGAAGATTCAGCGGCCATCTTACCACACATGACACCTGATAGAGAAGAAGATAACACGGACAGACACTGTTATATTTCTCCATTGGCTCAACATTTTCGATCCTTCACTTCAATTTTGGAATGCAACCTTGAGGATAAGTCTAGGTTATACAAGGATGATTCACTAGGTCACCTTTTCTTAATGAATAATATTCATTACATGGCTGAAAAGGTGAAGAATTCCAATCTAAGAACAATACTTGGCGATGATTGGATTCGCAAACATAATTGGAAATTCCAGCACCATGCAATGAGCTACGAGAGAGCTACATGGAGCTCTATACTCTCTTTACTCAGAGATGAAGGGCTACAAAATCCAGGCTCAAATTCTATCTCGAGAACTCTTCTCAAGGAGAGACTACTCAGCTTTTATCTCGCATTTGAAGATGTTTACAAGAGCCAGACAGGTTGGTCAATCCCTGATAGTCAACTTCGTGAAGATCTTCGAATATCAACATCACTCAAGGTTATTCAGGCATACAGGACATTTGTTGGAAGACACACAAACCATATAAGTGATAAACACATAAAGTATACTGCGGACGATTTGGAGAACTTCCTATTGGATCTTTTTGAGGGATCTCCAAGATCGTTGCATGGTTCCCACAGGAAGTGAGCTCAATCCTTATACCTGTTATACATTTAGATATATCTATTTTGGTAACCTAATGTATTCATTTGGTGTCATGTGCAAAATGGTCAGTGACATGTACTTTTGAAATGCATATATTAGGAGTATTTGTTTGTTGTTTGTTGCTTGCTATTATAGTTCCAGGCTTGTCAAAACCGGCTTATTTAAGGTTGTAAAAAAGGAGAATGGCAGTAGCTATTTGTTAGCTCTAGTTGGTTCCTGGAAAAGTTGCTTGTGATTGGAGATTTGATATGTTGAATCTTGATTAGCATAGCAACATTCTTTTTAACAAATGGAACCACCTTGTTCACAGATATTATGTTTGATAGAGACCATGTCTCGACAAGAGGGGTTGCTCTGATGGTAAGCAACCCCCACTTCCAACCGAGAGGTTGTGAGTTCGAGTCTCCCCAAGAGCAGCCTCTCTACCCAAGGGTAGGGGTAAGGTCTGCGTACATACTACCCTCCCCAGACCCCACTAAGTGGGATTATACTGGGTTGTTGTTGTTTGTTGTTGTAGAGACCATGTCTCTGTTTGTCCATTAGCTATTGTTTCATAGTCCTGTAAATTTAATCAGCAAACCTTTCCTAATTCAGTAACATATTGAAGTCCCCCCCCCCCCATGTGCTTGACGGCTACACCATACATCCTAAGTGTGATATATGTTAGTATTCTGTACTCGAAAATAAATTCAAATTCAGTAGCAATGGGAAAAGTCAGAAATGTAGAAGAACATAAATGAATCCGAGCCCATTGAATTTACGGTGTTCCCTTAAGGAACTTAATCCCCTCATTAATGACTAAACCTTCAGTTAAAATTCATAATTAGTAACAGAATTAATACTTTCAACAAAACCATTAATTCGGATTATACCTTCAGGAGATCATGAATGATAACTTGCAGCTCTTGAACTTGGTAATGACAGGCTTGTTGTCTACCATCTTATAGGCCAAAAACTTGGCTGCAACGAACTTCTTCAGGGCGGCATCCTTTGTTTTATACTTTTTTTCGAATGCCTCCTGTAGTTTTTTCGAAGTTTTCACATTACTATAGATATTGTAAAAATCATTCTCCAGTCTGCTAAGAATGTAATTCTTACATAAGAAATTTAAGTGCTTCCACGCCTCAGTCACTATAATACGTTCATTCTCAGGAGTTGATTCCGGCAGGACTGGAACGTCCTCATTGATGTAACTTTTGTAGATTCAAAGTAGTCAAATAAAATAACATCTTTTGCTGCCACCGTTTGAAGTCAATCCCGATAAAAATTTCAGGCTTTTCCACCAGAGCTGGTGGTGGCACATAACAACCGGAAGAAGCAATACTGCTCGTAAAGCCAACCGTGGGAGTTCATGTTTCTGTCATTTCTATTAATCACAAAACAGAAACAAAATTAATTAATGGTGAAGTATTTAAAATATTCAAACCGAATAACTTTAACAGAAACAAATTAAATACAACGATGAAAATTTTGTTTCATCAAACCGAATCGAAAGGAGTAGAAAATTCGAAGATTTGTCTCCAAACTGAGAGTAGAAATTACTAGGATTTATTCTCTCACAAATAGAATATAAGATGAATACAGAAAACTAAATTAAGTTCCTAAGCTTGTTAGTATTCTGCATTCAAAAATATATTCAAAACCAGTGGCAATGGGAAAAAAATCAGAAATTAGAAGAACATAAATAAATCTGAGCTCGCTGAATTCACAGTGTTTCTTTAAGGAGCTTAATCCCCTCCTAGTACCCGATGTTTAGGAATATTTTCTCCCAGGATAGAACGGATTAGCTCACTGGTGTAGCGGTACTTCAAACGAAATCAAATAACAGAAGTAAATCACACTTACTGCTTTCTTTTCTGTTAAAACTATACAAAATGAAGAAGGAGAAATCAGAATTTTCATAAGAAAAATCTGAGGGAATTGTCTCTTTATTTATAGCCAAAAAGTTGGGTTTAAATGAAGAGGTGCAACTCTTCAGAAAGTTGTCATGACTGTTCACGTAAAACGACCATTATGTAAATGGTTATACATGCAAAATAAAACGAGAATTAAATAATACTACATTAATCTTTAATATTAACATATAAATTTTGTCCAAAAAACTTAATCAATCAATCATTTGATCGAAGCCGAAGCCGAACGATGACAACGACGGTGCAAAGCTTGCCTTCTTCTCAACTCTTTATGAGCTAGAAAAAGTGCAATTGAATATATACCTATCAAAAGTCTTTTCCTCCTCCAATATGATATAATGTCCCTTGTCAAGGAGAGGTAATCAAAATTTTATTTTTCCCTCCATTTCTCATTCACCTTGCTCTAACAAGCTTAAACCCAACAATATATAGGATTGTTGTCATAATTCATCAAAGCTTACACATATTAAGTGTTATTTTCAAATTTCCCTCTAGTAAATTAGTCTAGACGGAATAATTTGAATCATCAAATGATCTAATTGTACTAATGTTGTTCAAGATCGAACCGTAATCATTAACTGAACCGAATCGATAGCTTATTGACTTATTGATATTGGTCTTATCGGGGTAATGGTTGATGAACGGATTAAGATTTATAATTAACGGCTTAACGGTTTGGGTAAATTACTCAATTTTACTATCGAATAACTCGTTAACCCATTAAGAATTTTTATATTACACTTTCACCCTTATGTATATAAAATATTATTGAAACCCTAACTGATTTTAAAAAAGACGACGACATTCTTGTTTTCTAATCAGATTTTGAAGGACTTTTAGATCCATTATCACCTTTTGAATTTAGACCAACACTTTTTTCCTCCTCATCACACTCGACACCACTTCGGATTAGAACTAATGGTGTGGCTGAATTTTAAAGTTGATTAACTAGTTTCAGGCCCCGCATCAACAACTTCTTTTTCCTGCTCATTAGATACATTCTCAATGGATTACCGGCTTCCGGTGAATGGCGGATTCATCGGAAATTAGGGTTTGTTCTTGAACAAAGACGGCGGAGTTTGGTCTTGAGAAACTTGATTTTCTGTTAATATATTTTAATGTATTTTCATGTATTTCATTGTATTCATTGTCTTTTCTTTCATTGTAATTCAATGTCATTGTATTCCATGTATTTCATTGAATTCACTGTCTTTTTTTTCATTGTATTTCAATGTATCCCGTTGCATTCTGTGTATTTCATTGTATTCACTATCTCGCTATATGTCATGAACGTATTCATATGTTTTTTTTAATTAATATAATTTATGTATGCATATGTATTATATAATTTCTCTGAAGATTGCTGTGTTTTGGGGTATTTTTCTGTTGAGAATCTTTATTATAACTCAAACTACAAAATTTGTGTATTATAATTGAGTTTGTTGAGTTATATTAGGAGTCTTTTATGTTAATTGATTCACTTTCCGTTTTAAAAACAATATAATCCCCTATTTTACGTCGTGAATACAATCGAATACAATAATCTGTCTAGCTGGACTTCCCTGATTAATGCCTATTTTTGCTACTCTATTCATGAATACAATAGCTTAAATACATCAAATGCATATAAAAGGTATTTATAATCCGTAATATAACAACAGATATCTATAGACAGGTTCGAATGCACACTTGGGCAAGGGTGGTCAACTGACCACCCTTTGTCGGAAATTACATTGTTTATATAGGTAAAATATTAGATTTTAGAGATATATAATATGTATTGAACACCCTTTATCGGATTATTTTTTTACTTATTTCAAGTTTGAACTCCCTTGAAAAAAATTTTGGCTTCACCACTATCTATAGATGACTAATTATTACCAAAAGATAGTGTTTTATGGGAAAAAAAAACGACTAGGGTGCATAAAATATCTTTTCAGGTTAAACAATTGCCCTACAAAAAATCCTTTTTTTTTTGGCCTTTTGGTTAAAATGAAAAATATAAAAAAGAAAAATCATGAACCGAAGTTCCGTTGACCACCGCCATACTATAATTCTATTTCATCCAACGGCCAAGAATGAGCAAGTTGTAATCGAAGGCCCAGATATTTTTGGGCTATTTATTGAAGTTAGCCTTCATCTTCTAAAACCCTTAGGTGAGGATAGCGAATAAGAAGTGTGCTTCTGTGAATCATTCCACAAAGGTACGTTTTTTCTGCTTCCTTTAGTTCGTATTATCGTACTCTTTAGCTTGGTCTTTAACGAATTAATTGTTCAGATTTTTAGAATTTCTATCTGTTTCTTTTGTTGTATTGCTTCTTTAACTTTGATAAGATTAGGGTTTTTACCATTTTTGATATGTGTTGCGTGATCACGATTGCTATAACAAATTCGTGGTGTTTTTTTTTTATGTTTTGGATTCTTTATTTTATGTCCGCATATCGTATGGCAAATATCGAGCATAGATGTAAATGAGCTCAGAGAAGTGTCTTTTTTGACTTTGAATTGATGCTTCTAGTGTTGATCATTGAAAGGAAAAAGGACCTTTTTTTTAATATGGGTCTGTAATGTTTATTTTTAGATTGAATTTGTAATGCTGACTCTATACTCTTTTGTTTTTACTAGGTTTAAAGATGGCTTTTTTCAATAGAGTTGGGAGTATTCTTAAACAGAGTGTAAGCAAACACTCAAACTTGGAACTCTCTGCCTCAAACGCGTCTCTTTTCCAGGCTATAAGAAGCATGTCATCCTCTAAGCTTTTTGTTGGTGGTGAGGGGATCTTGTCTCTGTGCTATTGATTTTTCAACTTCTTGTGGTTACTCTATAACGGCTTATTGTCCCCTACAGGTCTCTCGTATGGCACTGATGAGAGCTCTTTGAAGGAGGCATTTTCCCAATACGGTGATGTGATCGAAGGTACTACTGTACTAGGGGTTATTATTCTGCATAGGTCGATTTAAATTTTGGTAATGCACTATATTTTAAAAACAAGGAACCACTGTATAGTTGCAGCATTAGCTAATACCAAAAGATCACAAGAAGCAGAATAATGCTGCCGTGATCACCAACAGAAGCGCTCACAGAAGATCACATTTGTTAAGGGATAGTGAATATGCGGAATACACAATTCTCTTTCATTGTTTTGAAATTAGTTATGAAGTTAAAGTTCATTTTTTTATTGATGAAACAAGAAGTGTTTGGTCTGAATTGGACATGTTTCCTTATCAATTTAGCTCTTGGTGAAATTATAAACTCGATGGTGAAATGACCTATAAGACAGATTTGTGTATGCCGTATCTCTGAAATTTCTTCCTGAAGCTGGCTTCTTTTGCTGCGTGTTGTTTAGTTGAACTTTGAAATAAATTATTTCCTCTTCCTTTGCAGCTAGAGTTATCATGGATCGTGATACTGGGAGGTCCAGAGGTTTTGGTTTTATCAGTTTTCCATCAAGTGAAGAAGCAGCAAGTGCATTGCAGGCCATGGATGGCCAGGTATGATGATACTTCTAGTTGCAAAATTATGCTTGTGAACACAAATTGCATAGGTTTTAATCAATATTCAAAAACTAGAGAACTTGAATACACCAAAATATGGATTTCATAGGAAAAGGACACTTTTTACGTGTAATACATAGTTCAGAGGACAACATTTCACCCAGAACTTTAGTTACCAAATTCCTTTGTGACGACACTTTGTACCTTAATGCGTTTCATCTTGTTTATTCAATTCATGGGATAATTCTCATAATCAATTTTACATAGTAAGGTTATTTGTGTGTGTGTGTGTGTGTGTGTATATAGAGAGAGAGAGAGTCGTCTAGCAGATCGTACCGCTTGTATTTTGGCTCGCTTGAATATACTTACAACTTACCTTTTACCCCTCTCCCATTGTACCTCGTGTAAAAATCCATCTTGTGTTGGCCAATATCCGTGATATTGCCTGCAATTAATGTTGTCACATGTCAGTTTTGTAATATTTTTTAATTGTGTCAAGGTAATTTATGCTGTGTAAACTTTTTCAGGATCTTCATGGAAGACGGATAAGGGTGAATTATGCCACAGAAAAGGCTCGTACTGGATTTGGAGGTGGCTACGGTGGAGGTGGTGGTGGATTTAACTACGGTAGTGCAGGTGGTGGAGGTTATGCAGCCAGCAATTATGGAAGTGGAGGAGGTGGCTATGGTAACAGTACTGGGTTTAACTATGGTGGGGAAGGTGGAAATTCTGCAGGCGCTGGCGGTTACCCAACCAGCAATTACGGTGGTGGATTTTCTGGTGGTAATAGTTCTGCTGGTGGATACGGTAGTTATGGAGGTGGCACTAACTATGGAAATGACAACAGTTCTTCTGTTGAGGGTGGTAACTATGGCGGAGGTGTGGGGTATGGCAGTGGTAACTATGGAGACACTCCGAACAGCAATTATTCCAGTCAAGGCAATAACTTTTCAGGTGGTTATGATGGTGGAAATGGCTTTGGTGAGAGCCCCGGAGCATCATTTAATGGAGGTCAAGAACAGGTCAGTGTAGATCAAGGGACTCAACCTATAAATGAAGATATTGGACAGGAGACATCAGAAGGAAATTACAGGGATGACGATGATGAGCCAAAGGATTTCGCCAATACTAGGGGTTGAAAAGAAAGTGCTTGGCTTCTATTGTGTTTGAGGGACTTGCTTCAAGAGAATGTCTAGGACATATGTTTTGAGTCATGCGTGAATAAAATGCCATCCATTTCTAACAGTGTTCATGTGTTGATTACACTTGTCTAGTTTTATGAATTTATAGGCTTGAATGTTTCTTCTCTTCACCTTTCTTATTTCGTCAATGGCTTTCTTTTTTTCGTGGGCGGTCTTTCTGCTCCGTATTAATAATATACTCAGATTGTTATACTGTTATTCTTTTATTTAACGTTATATTATTATTTGTAGTAATTCATTTCTAGCGAGTTGGTAATGCAGTTGTGAAAAAGTGCGAAAATTTACTTTTCATTTTCAGAATAATGGTATTTCAGTAGTTCAGTAGAGGAAACCAACCAGCCAATTCCAAAACTTCGTTCATACATACATTTTTGTCTTTTTTCGTCGCCAGAGATTCAGAAGTTATGGAGTTTCTGTAGTATCTTTTAAACAGCACAAAATGGTTTTGGAGCTGCTACTACATCTGACCTGCCTTTGAAATACCCATAAGGCAAATACTGCATTAGCAATAACACGTAAGTTTGGAGAAGCAGTGGACTACGTTTTAGATATTATTTGATAATATGAAATATACAATACGGCAACAAGCTGGAATAGCTCAGTTGGTTAGAGCGTGTGGCTGTTAACCACAAGGTCGGAGGTTCAAGCCCTCCTTCTAGCGGTCTTTAACTTTTTTTTTTTTTTTTTGCTTGGGCACATAGTGATACATTCAATCCTCTCGATAACAACCTAGTGTGTTCCGCTATTTTTTTTTTACTTTTATAGTTGTCACACCTCCTTTTTCACACACAACGTAATGTGCCGCCGTTTACTACTACACCCCGGAAAGAGATATAATAATAATCAGGGAAGGAGTTTTTCCATTTTAAGGACAATCGCCACTTGGAAAAATAATGGTGTCCCAAGTCACCGGTTAATCCCGAACCGATGAAATTTATGACTCTGTAATACAGTCTGCGAAACTAGAAACCTAGATAAGAAATTCTGTTAACTCGGGAGAATGTGTTAGGCACTCCCGGATTCCGTGGTTTTAGCACGGTCGCTCAACTGCAATTTTTTATTTTTATCTGATTTCTTTATATATTTCAATTATGTGCTATTAATGTTCCACTTTTCAATTTTAGGAGAATTGTGACATCACGAAAACACATTTCGAGTCACACCGTAACCAGTACGCCTGTGGCTTTGATGTATTTTGGTTTCGCCAAGAGTCAGATTTAGGTCACATAAATGTGCACCCGTACCTATGAAAGTATTTTATTGAAATCCTCCCTAAAGAGTCTATCGTCTTTGTTAACTTCGGGAAAGACCGTGAAATTCGATAAACGGGCATGCCGAGTCTAGATTTTATTACAAATTTATTTGAGGGCCCCGCAATTGTGTATTTTTATTTGGCGAGGCTCGTCTCATTTTATTTAAGGTCATATCTAAAGGGACTAGATTTTCTATTGTTTTGTTTTTGTGTCAAAAGGAAAGAAAATCTTAATTAATTGTTATTAAGAAAATCACCTTAGTCTACCAACTAAACATTAATAGGTCTAATACTATTTTTACCTTATGTCTAAAGAACCCAACTTATACGCTTGTCATGGATTAATTCTTTCAAACGCTCGGCCTGAGACAGGCCCAAACAGAAATTGCAGAGCTGGCCCTATGCAAGTTGAGGGATCAAATCCCTGAAACTTGGCAGGCCATACGCATTTACAATGAATCAAACGCTATAAATTTACAGTGAAACAATGTGCATCCCTTTTTATTCAAATAAACTGATCCTATTACATATCAAATTCGTATTAGGCTAGCTACTGATGATTTGCCGCAAAGGAATGATTATCATAACAGGCATGCAAAAAAGGAAAAAATGATGATACTAACTATGAATTCATTTTCACAGATTTAAATGTATACTAAAGGCTTAGCCATTATGCCACTATTGACGCTCATTAGGAAAATATATCGTTACATTGTAATATGTGTAATTTCAACAACAAAGTGACAAACTGATGTTAACACTAACTATATCATAGTCTATAATGCTTATTGGAAATAAACCTGGTATTACATTTGGTCATTCAGAATGTGATCTTATAATCTACTAACACAAATCTCCTATAAGCTAGTTCAAGGTGTATCAATTCAGCCTAGTCTAAAATTAGAGTTAACTACCATTAAACTAATACCAAACGAGTACAAATGTCTCTAGCTAGATTTGTATATAGGATAGAAAAACAGAAAATAAAAGTCACTGGCATATGGAATATTTCCATTCATTCACTTCATTTATGTTGACTTGAGATTACAAGTGTGTACCTGGAATTTAAATAGTCAAAATGCAGAGAAAGATCAGTAGCTCAGGCTAACCAACAGCACAACAATATAGCATATCGTAGTATCCCAGCAACCAATCAACAATTATTAACAAAACCAGTAGACGGCAACAGAAAACCCCAGTAATCAGCAACCAATAACAAACTAGAACTCCTATGAAACAGTAGTATACAACCGAGGGAACAAACTGAGTACTCCGGAAAGAAATTAATCCCCCAAGAACTTGAAAATAGACCAACAGCAGTTTTCAGAAAGTCTAAATAGTAAAGACCAAACCAAACGAATCAGTAGAACATTCAGTTATCCTAAAGAAACCTCAAATGTGAAGTGGGAACAAAGAAAAGCTCAAACTGTTTCTGATCTTCGAGACAGTGTAACGGTGCTACAGGAAATATGTTTCTTTTCTATATTCCCATGTCCATTTTTCTTATCCTATTCTCTCTGTTTTTACTTCAGCCCTCAAACTCTTTTTCAAAATCTCTCGAGCTCTCACTATTTTTCTTTCTTTTTTTGTGTGTGTCTAGATTGTATCTCCTCTCTGTTTAAAACTCCCTCTGTGAGTCCCCCCCTCCCCCCTCCTTCTATTTTTTTCAGTGTGTTCCTATTTATAACCTTAGAATCAAAACTAAGCAACCCCTTTTTAATTATTAAAATGTTGTCCAGGCCCCTTAACCTGTGATTTTCCACTGATAAAAGCACTAAACCCAATAAAATAGTCCCCATTTTTATTTGTTAATTCAAAAGATTGTCCATCCTACTACCTTTTCAATTCTTTATTTAAAAGCCCCATACTACAACCTGATTTTCCACTAGCAAAAGTGCTAAACCAGGCTGATTTACACTAGTAGCAGCCCACTTATTTCAAAGCCCCTTTTTCATTTTTCAGACCCCAAAACACCCTTTAATCCTCTGAAAATTATTGTTCTGCCCTAATTCTTATCAGTAGTATACAGACCTCTCAAAATTTAGCTAACACTGGTCATTAACTACTAAGCGACCATATAGTTATGACTAATCCTAGTCAATTTCAGGCAAAATTCATACAGGGTTGAGGCAAAGCAGGTGATCCAATGTGCAAAACGGGGGCAATTGGACAGGATGACAAACCTACTAAAAAAATGAAACTAATACTAAATTAATTGACGACATTTAATCAATTGACTATATGAACCATAAAAAATACACAATAAACAAACATGCCACCAACTGACTTTGGTGGCTTCAGGCAAAACAGGGGACCAAAGTGAACTAACATGCTTAACGATGTTAATCGAATTGAAATTATGGTCTATAACACATACAATTAACGAACAAGGAAAATCGACCAAATAAAAGGTCATTTGGAGACGGGCAGAATGAATTCGAAAGACAAAAAATAAGAAAATCCAATGAGATAAATTATACAAGTAACCAGATATTAATAAAACACAAACAGAACAAAAAATGAAAGGAAAAAATACCTCAGAAAATCAGAATGACCTAGGTTCGAACTCGGCTTGCCCATTTTGAGGTCGAATAAACCTTAATCGAAGTGTTCTCAACCGAGAACAGCCCGAATAAAGTCCATTGGACCCCAAAATCTCGATCAATTTGGCCTAATTCGACCCTTTTAAATTTTAGGGTTCTTGAGAGGGAATTTGGGGCTCGACCTCTTCCGGTCAGATTCGAACAAAACTGGGGCGTGATTTGGGATGAGGGAGGTCTAGGGGTGGCGTGATTTGGGGTCAAAAGGACAAAGTGAGGTTTGGGTCGATTCTTCGATCTAATATTCGAAGAGCTTGGGGATGATTCAAGGTTAATGGTTCACGGATTTGTGTAGAGGGGGGTTAGGGGGTTCTAGGGTGTTAATTTGGGGGGGATTGGACCACCGAAACCGCCGTGAGGCGATTTTCGGTGGGTGGAGCACGGTGGGGGACGGCGGAGGCTCAGTCCGTCTCTAAGAGAGACGATGAAGATGGGGGTCTGGCTTGGGGGGGCTGGGTAGGTATTAAACTTATATACTAGGTGGGAGATTCGATCCTGGCCGTTGGATCATGTGTGATTAAGGGCCAGGATCTTTTGGTTTAACCAAAACGGCATCGTTTGGATTAAGAGGAGACTGGGTCGGTCCGGGTTAACTGGGTCGGTCACCTGGGTTATAATGGTGTGATCTCGATCGTTGGACTAGGAATGGGTCAACGGATGAGATCTGCTGGTGCCAGAACGACGTAGCTTCAATGCCATGCTACGTCGTTTCATGAGTCTTAGAGACTCAATGAATGGACCGGGCAGAACAGCCCTTTTGGGCCTGGATGCTTTGCATTTTTAGCCCTTTGCTTCATTATTCATTAATTAACTTTAAATAAAAGCCATTTTAAACACAAACAAAATTGAGAAATAAAATGTGCTTTATTAGTTTAATATAAAATCAACCAATGCACATTTCCTTTTTTTTTGTTATTAATTATTTATTTAGACAAATAAGTACGAACACACGAATGTAAAAAATCATAAAAAAAAAATACACAAAAATGCACACAATAAAGCAGACTAGTTTGTTTTGATTCATTTGGGAGTAGCTCTCATGTAGGACAAAAATCACGTGCTCACAATAGTAAATGGCTATTGTACACCGATAACAACATTTAATGTTTGAATATTTTTTATAACTAAAAATTATCTAAAAACTAATTATTTTTCCTTTTTGACATTACACATAAAAGATAAGAAAGTTATTCAAATTTAAAATCTAAGGAAATATGCAGATTTTACTAATTTAATATTGAAGAAAGCTAATAAATTATTAATAAATTCATAACTAAATGTATATATATTTATTTTAAAGCTGCTTAGAAAAATAAATTCTTTCAAGATTGATAGAAGAACTTTATAGTTGTTGTTTTTTCGTAGATTTTACTCGTTTACTAGCGACATAACGCTTGAATTGGCGAAGGTTCATGTCCAGTTTTTCAGCAAGAAGGTATCCAATAGCTTTTCCTTAAAGAAAATCTAAGAGCTTCACAATTAAGTTTTTTATCTATATATATTTTGGAATTTGTCCAATGAAACAGATATTATTTGCAAATCTTATATCTTATGCAAGATAAAAATTTTGTTAATCTTAATGATTATATATGACTGTTATAGAGTCGTAATGAATATATCTTTTCATAGTGGTATAGTCACCCTCTCTATAACGGCATGGTTTGGTCCGATATTTTTTTTTTTACTTTTATAGTAAACGGCTATTGTACACCGATAACAACATTTAATGTTTATATATTTTTTATAGATAAAGATTATCCAAAAATTAATTATTTTTTCCTTTGAACGTTAAGATAAGAAAATTATTCAAATTTAAAATCTAAAAAACTATGCAGATTTCACTTATTAAATATTGAAGAAAGCTATTAATTTATTGATAAATTCTTAACTAAACGTATACATATTTAAACTATAATGCAGACTTTTAAAGCTGCTTAAATAAACTCTTTCAAGATTGATAGAAGAATTTTTTATTGTAGCTTTTTCGTTGATTTTATTCGTTTACTAGCGAAGCTTCAATTGGCGAAGGTTCATGTCCAATTTTTCAGCAAAAAGGTATCTAATAGTTTTCTCTTAAAGATAATCTAAGAGCTTCTCAATTAAATTTTTTATCTATATATATTTTGGAATTTGTCCAATGAAAAAGATATCTTTTGCAAATCTTATATCAAATGCAAGATAGAAACTTTGTTAATCTTAATGATAATATATGACTGTTATAGAATGGTAATTTTACAAAGAGCGTTCTGCTATAAATATGGTTGTTGTTGTTATAGGTGAAAAATTAAAGTAAAATATTACTTAAAAAATCGATTTTGAGAAAAACTTGACTTTTATAATAAATAACTAATAATGATATTAGAGAGATCTAGTTGTGACTGTATTTGGTTTTGAAACTATTCACACTAATTCTTTTGAGACATTTTCATGTATGTACCAAATTCAAAACTATATTACATATATGTATATACTATCGAATTTACATCAAATGTCAATAAAAAGATTTCATAAGTTCTTACATTTTGGCCTCATAAGACATTGACCACCTAAAAAGGTGGATATTAATATTTTTTGTGTTTTTTAAAGTGTGCACAAATTGTAGTGGATTGGCACAAATTATGGGAATTAGTGAGAAAGTGTGGAAGAAAAAGGGTGTGTAATACATTAATATAGTGAAATAATTGGGAGTGGTTGCGAGTAAATAATGCTGTCAATTTTCTTCCCTTAAACAACACCTTCTACAAATATAATAAACCAAAGGGTAGAAGAGCTTTGAAACGAAACCCTCCATTATTTTATACATAACTGTTCACAATAAAAAATATAATGGTAATCTAATTGAAGATTGTATATAAAAAATATTTTATTTGTAGAAAATTTGTAGTTTGGTAATAATCTATACATGATAAGTAGACATCATGTTTATAATTTATTTATTTAAATGATTGTAGTATCTATTTGTTATGTTTGTTGTTTAATCCGAATGCAGCTGACCATTTTAATACCGCTATAACAACGAACTTGAATGCTACAATTATGAATATTAAAGTGAAAAAGACAAAAGTAAAAGTGGGTATGTTACAATTCAAGAAAGAAATGTTGGGAGTGAATTATTCTACTGTCCAACACCAATTTCTGAAACGTACGAATGATTTCCTTAAGCTACATTGACTACAATTGTCTCGACTTGTATTGTCTATTGTAGTTTAATTATTGTTAATTATTGTATTTTGGTAATAAATTGTAAATGGTAGGTAGATAACATGTGGATAATATATTTCTATGAAAATAATATCCATTTTGTACAAAACAAAAATTATTTCACATTAGCATAAAAAAATAAGCATTAATATACATAATACCTACATAATTCTTAAAAAAAAATAATAAGAACTACAAAATGACAACAAAATAACAATATTTATAAAAATATAGAAAGTCGCAACTACAATTAATCTACAAAATTAAGACTACTAATCAACATTACTACAAAATAACTACATTTATAAGATGTACTTAATATCAACTATAATTTATACACATAATTAACTCAACTAATCTACATGACTACAAAATAACTACAAATATAAATTGTAGATAATATCAACTACAATTAATCTATAAAATTACGACTACTAAACTACAATTTAACAACGAAATTAAAACATAGATTATTACAGCCTTAATGGGCACAATACATACATAATTATTAAAAAAACAATAGTATCATCACTATAACGGACTTGACGGAGAGCCTGGATAAGTTTAGAAGAGTAGATCTGTTGTTCGTTTTGAGTTCTCCACCTCGATATTGATCAAGGCTAGCGGTTGAAACTAGCTCTGCATCGACTTCCTATATCTCTTAGAACTAGCTCTGCCTCAACTTCCCTTGCAATGGAATCCAACTTCGCCATCCCCTTGCTAATATTTTTTCCAGCTCCACGCATTTGCAGTCTGGTGTATCAGACAACAATGAAGCAGATCTCCTTTCATTTTGCAGTAACTAAGCGTCAATTTCTCGGTTGAAAGCCATAAATGCCTCATCTTTATAAGCAAAATAGAGAAAGAAGGAAAGAGAGTGAGAAATAATAATACGTAGAGAGAGAAAGTGAGAAAGAAATTAGGGAGGAAAAGAGAGGGTAGAACATGGGAGATGGGTTTTAGTGGAAAAAGGTAAAATATACTAGTATTTTATTTATGTGGGGTGGGTTTGATCATAATTGTGTCCAATTAAGAGGACCCACAAAATAGTACCATAATTTTGAATTATGGTATATATATGTAATTAAAATAACATACATGTAATAAAATGAAAAGTTAAACATATTATGTAATATATTAGTGTATTTGGTATATATATGTAAAAATTCCAATTCTTTTAGGGGAAACAAGATAGAAATACGTTATTTTCAGTCCACAACGAACACCTTCTCAAATTGTTAGTCCTCTTTTTCCATACAAGTACCCACATGCTTGCACTTGGAAACTTTTCCTCGAACCAACCAATTTTTTTTCCCCGCTTTAATCTAACATTTACGAATTTTATTATTTCCATGGAGTTATTTATTGGATATTAGTATACATTTCATCTATTTCATATTTCTTATATTTCTTATACTGCTGCTACTTTATTATTTTGTGTTATGTTGTTATTTTATATTATTTTAATATCAGTTTATTGATAGTATTAATTTATCGTCTTTTGTTGATGTCTTGAGCCGAGGGTCTCCTGGAAACAGCCTTTCTGCCCCCCGGGTAGGGGTAAGGCCTGCGTACATATTACCCTCCCCAGACCCCACTTGTGGGATTATACTGGATTGTTGTTGTTGTTGTATGTATATGTTCATTTGAATTTTTTTTTAAAATAGATTACATTATCAAATTTTCTGCACATTAGAAATTCATTGTTTATTTTATCACATTAGTACTCTATATATTATTTAAAATATGATAATGAAAGTAAATATTTCAGAAATTAGAGGAAACAAGGGCGAAGAAGAAAGAATATTTACACAAATAGCCGGATAAATTTACTGATTCTTTTCTCTATCTAGTATACATAAATCACACACATATTACATATAAGTTATACATATATAATATATTCATACATAAATTATAGACATATTATATATAAATTATACATATACAATATATTCTTCTTCTATTTTTATTTGGAATTTTTACCTTTCTATATGATATATTGAACTTTATCACTCTCCCTAATCAAGTTTTAATTTAATTACATAGGCATATACTATTTACCAATTATATTCAAATTAGTTTTGAATGAGTTTCTCTTTATATTAGGAATTGAATAGGGAATCCCCACATCCATCTCTCTTTGCCTCTATGTCTCTCTCTCTCTGTGCTTTTCATCCACTTTTTCCAGGAAATTCGTTAATGAGTTTAAATTGTTATAATATAGAATTTTAACTTGGAAATTTCTTTCATGTTGCACAATTGGTGTTCGAATTGAAATTGTCAATCAATAAATTTTGAAGGTATTTGATTCTCTATCATTGACCGCCATTAAAAAGCTTTGAGTCTTTGAATTCAGATTTGGATTTTCAAAAACTATTGTTTGCTTGGATTAGGTGTTATTGCAAACAATTAAAAATATTCTTTTGAGTTTTTATCTCAATTTTGAGGAAGTTTGATGAAGATTATACTTGATTTCGACTGAATTTCAAATTGAAACTTGAAGAAAAAGAAGAAGAACACATAACATACAATAGTTATGAATTTGTATTAAAGTTGTATTTAAATTATATTCTATTGTAGTTATATATTTGTTTGTTTGAATGTTGTATAAAAGTTAAAAAATAGTTTTATAATGTATGAATCATTGTGAAATTTATATTTAAGTTATAAATACGATCTTTTTACACAAATTTATTTATATGTATTAAAAAATGAAGTTTTTATTGGAATTTCAAAGAGGAAGAAAAACACACCACATACAACATATATACAAATCATATATAAAATATATATTATATAAAATTTATATGAAAATTATATTTAAGTTCTATGATATTGTAGTTGTATTTAACTGGTTAAGAATGATGTATGAAAATTGTAGATACATTGTAAATGTAAGTTATTTTTTTACATGTATGTGGCCCAATAAGATTTGGCTCGTAATTAATATTTAATTAATGAGCAAATCTCATTCGTCCGATTGGTTACTTGATGGACGTACCAGATTAACTGAGAATATCTATAAATTGGTCATCTCCCACCCATTAGGGTTACTGCTTTTCCTCTCTTCCATCTTTAAAGACGGCGGTAACGTAAACTAGGGCAAAGGGCGAGAAACCAATTATCGATTAATGCTTCCGCTTAAAGATGGTGGCTCACGATTCATATATGTTTTTTATACGATTACATGTAAGATTATCATGTTCAAGATCTTGGCAAAATTATAGGTTATGATAACACGTGGTATCAGAGCCTATATTGTTTGAACTGATAATTTTCGATTATAAAATTACTAATTTATGACGTATGTGATACACTATCAAACTAGGTAATGTTTTATGCTTACAGTATATATATAATTTCTCTAATAAGTAAATGGATTGTTCTTTAATTTTTGTCTCGTCGTGGCTTTGAGAGTTCTCTTAACAGAGTAAGTGACAATAGAGACAATCGTGCATATGTATAGCAATTGTGGTCACAATAGAGACAATCGTTTGAGTTTACTGAATCAACTCGAATCAATAGTATTAGCAAGAGTCCTTGGCAGCCTGATTCTGTTAGGGTTGTCTATGATTTTGTCACGACCCAAACCATAGTCATGATGGCGCCCAACACATTGCTAGGCAAGCCCGACCATTTTTAGATAACCAGTTCAGTTATTAAATTAAGAATGTTCCATTTAAAGTCAAATAGCCTATTTTATAACAATAATAACAAGTGCGGAATATGAAACAACTGAAATATAGCCCCAATAGATCCGGTGTCACAAGTCTGAGCCTCTAACAATAGAATAAAGTCTATACAACCAAGTTTAGAGCAGGAATACAAGAGATAGATACTAAAAGGGAGAGATCGGGTCCTGCGGACGCCGGCAGCTACCTCGATGTCTCCTTAGCACTGGAAAGACAACAACGTATAGCTCAACTGCCCTCCTGGATCCATGTATCTACACACAAGGTATAGGGAGTAGAGTGAGTACTTCTAACTCAGTGAGTAGTAATAATAAATAACAACTGAAAGTAAGAACACTTGTAAGAACACTAAATAGTTCTAAAGACAACAGTACAGGTAAATCATCTCTAAAGTGGAAAGTCCAGTTTCAGTCTACTATTGTCTTACATTGATCCAACACTAATCCAACATTGCTGCGGCGCGCAGCCTGATCCTTACTAATATTGTTGCGGCGTTCTCTCTCTCTCTCTCTCTCTCTCTATATATATATATATATATATATATATATATATATATATATATATATATATATATATATATTTAAAATATGAGGAAAAAATTGGGTATCAATAGGGAGGGCTTTCGTGGCGTGTATCCATTGTCGGCCTATGATGGCTTTGTACATCGTATCTTGGTCCACAATGTGGAAAATGGTCTCTAGGGTGACGCCGCCGGCCAAGACGGGCAACGTGATTTCTCCAAATGTCTGCTCAATTGCATTGTTAAAACGTGTTAGTGTGATGCAACGTGGCACTATCTTGTACTCGAGCTTCATTTCGGTGAGAACTCGGGGATGGATGATGCACACGCCGCGTCCATCATCAACCATGATACGTCTTATATCAATATCAAAAACACAAAAAGTAATGACAATGGCATCATAGCGAGGAAAGACCAAACAGTGGGCATTCGATTTATCGAAGATGATACTTTATTTCTGTTAATCATACCGTTCGTGGGTGATTGATCGCTTGAGCTTGTGAGTGATGGTGAACTCAGTTGTTGATGGATACGTCATCGCCTCCCCCTGATCATTTGAATGGTTTGAACTCGGTAATGTGGTTTATGCGGTAGCTAATGTTGCTCTCGCCCTCCCTCGATCGCTCATCAACTATTTTAGGTGCCCTTGGTGAAGCATGTTCACCACCTCCATCTGAGGGCGATGCAATCCTTAGTCTTATGACCCTGTTCTTGGTGGAATTCGCCGAGGGCGTTTGACTTTCTAGTGTTTGGGTCGGACTTCATCTTGTGTGGCCATTTTACCTTTGGGCCGAGCTTTTGAATATGTAGATTATTTCTAAGGGGGGAACACAAAATTGTGAGCTGATAGCAAGGGGAATACCTTTTTTATTTCAGTAGATTCCTATTCGTGGTCTAGATGGACTTTCATCATGACGTTGAGGCAGAATGAGGGTGCCTCTGACGTAGGGCTGATGTCTTTCTCAATTAGGTCGTGACCCTGCTAGATCCCTTCCGCTTTTATTTCTTCGATCTTTCCTAGATTCCATTAGGACTGAGGTAAGATGTTGAGTAGGTTTGTTGAGATCATCCTCGTCGGTTCTCAGCATGGTGCAATAAACCGTGAGGGGAAGGTGAGTCACTTCGCCCTAGTGTGGCATTGGGTGTCACGTTCTCTTCGTTTTCCCTATGAGTTTCGTTGATGGCGTTTAGGAGTTTAACAGTAAGGCATGCCACTACTTTTAGTCTTTCTTCTCCATTTCATGCCATATTAGATTATGCAAGCAGGGAAAGAAACTTTGCACTTTGCTATTGGTGTGTTTTTGTAGATCTAGAAAGATTATGATTTTGATTAGAAACTCCCGACAGACGATGCCAAATTGTTTGACCAAAAAGTACACTAGCCTTTCTTAAACTAATTTAATGATATAGGTGAAAAGTGATTCCTAATCAAGCATAATAATTTCTAGATCAAGTTTAGAGTTTGGGTGACACCGTTTACCAAATGCTCATAACCGTATATTCAGTCATTAAATGTACACTTTAGGGAGTAAATAAAGAATGAATAATGACAATAAATATGAGAAGTGTCAATAAATATAAATAGGAAGAATAATTCACCCAAATATCAAATAATGTGGAAGATTCTTCCTTCTGACAATGAAGTATGACAGTAAACAAGAATATGAGCAATGTTTTCTTCGATCATGTGAGTGGAAAAGAAGGATAATCGATAAAATCAATCATTATGAAAAGGTAAACTTTGTATTTTCTCTCAATGGTCCACTTCTTACAATAGTTTCCTCAAATTTAATCTCAGGTGCCACCTTTCTTCTCTCACTATTTTTATTTATATGGTATATTCTCTATAGACCCTAAAAAGTACAACAAAAAGAATATTTAGGAGAATATTCCTATCACTAGTTCCAAGACTATACTAGCCGCTATTCCTATTCTTCGTTATTCAACCTCGACCTCTAAGGCTCGCTCGACGACTGCTCGTTGTTGGGCTTTGGTCGACCTCGTCCTATCTACCCAAATTGAAACATAGTCTTTTCACCTTACGATCTTTCCACACTCAACTTCCTTAGCAAGATATTTACCCACAATAACTGAATCTTCTAATTTAAGGCGCTAATAATGGATTGTATATAAATTGTAAGCAATTCTTATTTAAGGCGATTAATATACAAAACTAAAATAATTTTAATAAATAAGTTTCAAATATTATATAGAAACGGAAAAATCCCTTTTTATTTTAAGCAGTTGTATGATTGACTACCTCATAAGTAGGGGTATTCATAGTTCGGTTTGGATCGGGTTTTCTTTAAAAAGAAACAAAACCATGTACGTTGGATTTTCAAATATTAAAACCAAACCAAACCAATTAAGTCGTTTTTTCTCGATTCGGTTTGTGTCGTTTTTTTTTGATTTTTTCGGTTATTTATCGGGTTTTTCTTAAATATAAGACATACACTACCAAACACATATTCCGGCGACCATATTTTCAATGTAACACTATCAAATCAATTTTCCTTTGAGAAATCTATTATTTATTAAAATATATTGATGATAATTGAATCAAATAGTGATGAATAATTTAAGGACTCAATTAAAAATATGTTATGTTAATACATAATGAATTCTTATACTAAACAAAAGAAAAGTACCAATCAAACTAGAATGTAAAGGTAAAGAACTATATTAAAAGTACAAACTATTAACATTGACTATAAATTTTTGAAACTTTGTATAACAATATACATACATACATACATACATACATATATATATATATATATATATATAATAAATTTGAAATAGCTACTCCTATAGTCGGTTTGGTTTGATTTTTTTCTAATTAAAACTAAAACCAAACAAATTTGATCGGTTTTGAAATTCAAAACCAAAACCAAACCAAACCAAACAATCGGTTTTTTGGTCGGTTTGATTTGATTTTCGATTTGGTTCGATCTTTCGAATTTTTATGAACACACTACTCATAAGTCACACGAACACACTACATGAAGCCCAAACCAAATAAGAGGCCCAACCCTTTTATTAAAGATTCAAAAATAGATGAACAAGACTTCAAAATTTCCGTTAAACCCTAGCTCGACCCGCCAACTTCCCCAATCAACCTGTTAAACCCTAGCATCCTCAACCTTTCCCCGAGTAACTCTGACGAATTAATGGCGGGAATGGATATTGACGGGGACGTTGAAGAGGCAGCACGGCGGGTGCAGGTCCGTTTCGTCACGAAGTTGAAGCCTCCATTTAAAGCCCCAACTACTTCCATTGCTATTCCCTCCAATCTCACCCGTTTCGGCCTCTCTTCCATTGTCAACAACCTCCTTAAAGCTGGTAAAAATTTCTAATTATTCTGCCCAGTATTAATTTTCTAAAATTTATAGCTTTCCCCAACTAGTTTAGGACTGAAGCGTGGTTGATTGATTGTTGGTCGTGTTATGTAGTTTGAGTTAATATGGTTCATTTTTTGTTGGTTTAGATAATTAAATTATAATCACAGAGGATATGGTAGTTGTGGGTAATGATGGTTCACCATTATGGTTGTAAATATTCTAAACAATTCATTTTAATTGTCAGTTTGGCTTAATCGATTGGTTTATCTCAGTTACCTAAGGTACGAGCTTGTAAATTGTACATTGACATGTTGAATAGGTTATTGCTTGAGTTCTGAGAGCTTTGTTATTATGGGTTAGTGGTGCCATAGTTCAGCTACATTATCCTCAGAGATGGCTCTATTAAAATGTTTTTTTAGGTAATTATTTGTTTTTGTTGTAACTAAATTTGGTATTAGAGATAAAGGAGTCATGGTTTAATATTTAATTAAATAAAGGACCCGATCTCATGTATACTGGATAAGCACTGTATTATCTGCTCGTTGGTCCTTCAATCCATGTTCTTACTGGTATACTTACCTGATTGTCATTTGATTATTATCAGGGAAAGATGAATGGAATACTGAGCCTTTTGATTTTCTCATTGGTGGAGAACTGGTCCGCATGTCACTTGAAGAGTTTCTCCTTGCCAAGGGCATTTCAGCTGTAAGTTTTTTTTAATGACTTCTCGACTACTAGAGTGATCGCAGTTCCAGTAGTACTGTTTTGTCTCTTCAGACCAACTTAAAAATCAAAATAATGAGAGCTGGTTAATCTTGTCTCCAAAGAAAATATAGAATGACCTCTATACATTCATGTAAACATTTGAAACACCATAACAGAAGTGCGTTTTTGTTGTGTTGCTCCATTAATGTGCATTCTGTTTAATGTATGTTCCTTCAATTTGTCTCAGCATAATGACTGATGTCGAATGATTATAAGATCCTCTAGAAAAGGATGAATAGCCAGTCATAAAATTGATAAAGGCAAGCTTGAGCTGAACTTGTACCAATAGTTGGATTAGCTCAATGTACCCTATGGACTAATAATTTTAATTCCACAAAGCATCTACTGGCTGCTGCTTGTGGAATTGTTATTTTGCTTTATTTCTGAGTGTTATTCTCTTTATGTTTGCAATTGTAGCCTACAAAATTGTAGAAAAAGTAAAACATATACTGTCTCCTCTTATGTGCTTTTGCTCCTACTCAACTCCAAAGTATTAAAAGTTCTGTTTCAAAATGTATACATTGTAGTATAATGTGAACATTTTCTTCATGGAAATGCTAAAGGTTGCATAAAGGTATACATACCTGAAGGTTCTAGAAGTATCTACTCTATAATTCAAGTTCCTTCCCAGTTGTTTCTCTTATGCTCTCTGTCACTAGCCGGTAGTGGCCTATTTCACTCACAAGCCATTGAGATTTTTGACAAAACTTTTTACTTATGTCGTTATACGTTTATTCGGCAGTTGTTATACTCCTCCTTTTATGTGTACCTGTTTTCTATATCTTTTACAGGAGAAAATATTAGAGATTGAGTACATTAAAGCTGTGGCTCCAAGAAAACAAGAAGAGCCATCTTTGCATGACGACTGGGTCAGTGCAGTTGATGGTTCTAATTCTAAGTAAGCATGAGTGTGAAATTTGTTTTTCTGGAATCTTTGGTGTGTTCTTGTAGTTTTCACCAACTTGTACATCTATCATTTGTTTAATATTTTTGAGATTTGGTGGGAGTTTCTTCTAAAGGAACTTGTTTACTGATTGAGAATATTGGTTTTGCCCCCCATAAAAAAAAATAGCGAGTCTGCATAGTAAAGATAAATGGAACTATTCAACGTCTCTGGCTATTGGATCTGTGCGGTTATACTCCAGGTCTCTTTTGCATTCACTTCACTCATAGATATCTCTTAAGTACTAGTGTTCTACAACAACAACTACCCAGTATAGTCCCACAAGGTGGGGTCTGAGGAGGGTAATATGTAGACAGACCTTACCCCTACCCGAAAGGGCAGAGAAGCTATTTCCAGTCGACCCTCGGCTTAGGGAAGGAAAGGGAAAGCAACAACAAAAGCAAAAGAGCATTAATAACTCCAGCAAAAATCGCGTAAATAGTTATCTAAACATAAGAATCATACATAAATGGCATGCAATAATATCAAACAATAACTACCATAAATAACTACCATAAGGGGGACACAATCGAATGTATGAATCATCTATGAATCGCCTTGACAAGCCTCACCCAACTCCGGTAAAGGAGTATGAAAAATTCTAGGAGCCCCTATCCTACAATCCTGATACTAGACCTCTAGACTTTTCTATCAAGGGCCATGTCCTTGAAAATCCGCATCCTAGCCATGTCATGCCTAATCACCTCTCCCCAATACCTCTTAGGCCTCCCTCTACCTCGCTTCACGCCGACCACCGCCAGTCGCTCACACCTTCTCACCAGGGCATCAGGACTTCTCCTCCGCACATGCCCGAACCACCTGAGCATCGCTTCACGCATCTTCTCATCCACCGGGGCCACCCCATCTTCTCTCGATTAACTTCATTCTTAATCTTATCTAACCTGGTGAGCCCGCACATCCATCCGAGCATCCTCATCTCCGCAACCTTCATTCTCCGAACATGAGAGTTTTTCACCGGCCAGCACTCCGCCCCATACAACATGACAGGTCTAACCACAGCTCTATAAAATTTTCCCTTGAGTTTTTGTGGCACTTTCTTGTCACACAGGACTCCTGATGCAAGCCTCCACTTCGACCACCCCGCTCCTATACGATGAGTGACATCCTCGTCAATCTCTCCGTCCCCCTGAATCACCGACCCAAGATATCTGAAACTGTCCCTCTTGGCGATGACCTGAGATCCAATCTTCACGTCCCTGCCTACTTCGCTCGGCTCGGTGCTAAACTTGCATTCCAGGTATTTAGTCTTAGATCTGCTTATTTTGTAACTCTTAGACTCGAGAGTCTGTCTCCATACCTCTAGCCTCTCATTCACACCGTCCCTCCTCTCGTCTATCAATACTATGTCATCAGCAAATAGCATGCATCAAGGCACATCCCCTGAATATGTCGGGTTATAGCATCCATCACCAAAGCAAACAAGAGAGGGCAAAGCGCCGATCCTTGATGGAGCCCCATAACCACCGGGAAATGGTCTGAGTCACCGTCAACCGTTCTAACCCTAGTCTTAGCTCCATCGTACATGTCCTTGATTACTCTGATGTAGGCTTCCGGCACGCTCTGCGCCTCCAGGCACCTCCCCTGGGACCTTGTCATACGCCTTCTTCAAGTCGATAAACACCATGTGCATGTCCTTTTTCTTATCCCTGAATTGTTCCACCAATGTTTTGACAAGGTGGATAGCTTCTGTAGTGGAGCTAGTTCACCGATATAGATGTCATCTCCCTCACCCTCGCCTCGATCACCCGCTTCCAGACCTTCATGGTGTGACTTATTAATTTGATACCCCTATAGTTGTTGCAACACTGGATATCCCCTTTGTTCTTTTACAAGGGCACCACCGTACTCCACCTCCACTCCTCCAGCATCATTTCGGTCCTGAAGATTGCATTGAACAACCTGGAGAGCCACTCCACTCCTGACCTACCCATGCATTTCCAGAACTCCACCGGGATCTCGTCAGGCCAAGTCGCTTGGCCCCTACTCATCCTACGCAAAGCCCTCATGACCTCCTCTACCCTAAAGTGCCTGCAGTACCCAAGGTCTCTATGATGCTCTGAATACCCCAGCTCCCCTAGCTCTATGTTTCGATCCCCCTCCTCGTTAAGTAGGTCTCGAAAATACGCCTGCAACCTCTGCTTGACTTGATACTCTCCCATCAAAACTCTATCATCCTCGTCCTTGATGCACCAGACATGGTCTAGATCCCGCGCCTTTCTCTCTCTTACTTTAGCTAACTGGAATAACTTCCTGTCCCTGCCTTTCTCCCCTAATTCCTCGTACATGCGACCAAACGCCGCGTTTTTAGCTTCCGTATCTGCCAGCTTCGCTTTCTTCCTCGCCACCTTGTAGATTTCCCTATTCACTCTCCTTTCACCCTCGCTTGTGCTCCCTGCCAACTTAGCAAACGTCGCCTTCTTCACCTCCACTTTTTCTTGGACTATATCGTTCCACCACCAGTCTCCTTGATGTCTGCCTGAATAGCCCTTGGCTACCCCGAGCACATCCCGTGCTAACTCCTTAACAAAGTTCGCCGTCTCTGACCACATTGCGTCTGCTTCCCCGGAACTTCTCCAAGTTCCACCATCAACTATCCTCCTCTCCAACTCCTGGGCTTTCTCCTTAGTCAGAGCACCCCATCTAATCCGCGGACGTCCCCGAGCACTCCTCTTCCTCTTCACCCAGAGGCCGACATCCATCACTAGGAGTCTATGGAGAGTCGAATGGGACTCCCCCGGAATAACCTTGCAGTCCTTGCATAAGCCTCTATCGCTCCTTCTGAGAAGGAGGTAATCAATCTGAGTCCTCGCCACCGAACTTTTGAAGGTGACCAAATGTTCTTCCTTCTCTGAAATGTCGAGTTCGCAATTAGAAGTTCAGAAGCCTTGGCGAAATCAAGCAGTGACGTGCCTCCTCCGTTCCTAACCCCAAGGCCAAAGCTATCGTGCACCTCACCATAACCACCAGCATCAACCCCAATATGACCATTAAAGTCCTCTCCAATAACTAACTTCTTAGATTGGGGAATACTACTCACCAAATCATCCAAGCCCTCCGAAAAGCGCCTCTTAACCTCCTCATCTAAACCGGCTTGCGGCGCGTAAGCGCTGATGACGTTGAGGATGTAACCCCCAATAACCAACTTAATAGACATTAACCTATTATTCACTCGCCTAACCTCAACCACAGACTCCCTTAGATCCCTATCCACCAAGATACCCGCTCCATTCTTACCCCTCACGACTCCAGAGTACCACAACTTATACCCATCCGCATTCCTCGCCTTCGACCCTGCCCACCTAGTCTCATGGACACACGCTATATTAACCTTTCTCTTCTGGAGAATCTTTGCCAACTCAATAGACTTACTCGTCAGCGTGCCTATGTTCCACGACCCGATCCTTAATCTATGAGCGTCCGCTACCCTCTTCCCACCCTTGCCTCCCGCCCTACCCGCAGAATCGCTCCCAGCATCCTTGCTCGCCCTCGCCCCCCGAGGACATGACCTTACACTACCATTCCCCGCCGCGGCCACTATCCCTCCAACCGATTACGAGAACAGTGGCGCGCACATGTACTATAGCGGAATACGCTGATGCAAGCTAGGAATCGACAGAGTAAACCACACACAGGATATTTAGCTAGAAAAAGTAAAAGGGTGTACATAGTAAACAAGAGGTCGGGAGGTGTCAACTCCCAATGGAAAAACATGGAAGTACGCTTTGATTCGTCCGATATCAACTAGCGCTAGCTCTTGCACGTTTCGTCTGTTGATGCTTTGCTCTTCACGCCGCAAGCTCGCTTTGTCCGCCGCGGCAAGTACCTGAAAATCACACACACAACAAACCCCAAAAAGGTGAGGGGGGGGGTGCGTATCTCGGGAAAGGGGAGGGATTGCCTAAAAATCACAGAAAAGAAGGGGGTGGGGTAGGGGGCGGGGGGACGTGAGAGAAGGGGAATGGGGAGGAGATAGCGTGGAGAGGGGAGAGGGGAGGAAGAGAGGAGGGAGAGAGGAGAGAGATAGCTTACTGTGGGTCGCCGGAAAAGGAGGGTCGCCAGAGGGGGGTTGGGGGTGTAGGGGGGCGGGTAGGGGGTGAGGGCTGGGGTAGTGAAGAGAAAGGAGAGAGAGGAGAGAGACAGAGGTGAGAGACTTACTAGGGGGGTGGTCGCCGGAGGGGGGAGGAGGGTTGGGGGGGCTGCTGGGTGAAAATTACCGTTGAGGATGGAAAAGGAGAGAGAAACGCAGCAGTACCGGTTGAACTTTATCTCAAGTATGAGAGCTTACGTACTAGTTTTCTGAGGAAACATTTTCTGATTACATTTTGCTGCTTTTGTTCAAGTGTTTTGTAGCTAAATTTCATCCTCCATGTGCTTCATTGTCCTAAAATATTTGATGGTTACCGTTAATTCTGTAACAATGCTCTTCTTCCCATCGCCTTAACTGACAAGATGTGCATATATGTGATCTGACAGGTTTATTTTTACTGGATGCTATGATGGTTGTGGAAGGTAATCTGCTGGCTGTATATTCTTTGCTAATTGTATTTTTGGTTCAAATCGGCTTGGTTTGTTTCATGTTGTGTCAACCTAACATTTGATGGTGCTAATCAGAATTTGGAAGGCTGCTGGATCTTGTACACATCAATTGGAGGGCCATACTGGTGCAATTACTTCTGTTTGCGTTGTCACACCAAGAGGTATCAGTGGGAGATGGTTTCTCTTCAGTTGTTCGTTTTCAAGCATTAAGCTTTATTCTCTGCTGCCATTATCATTTATCTGGGGCACCATGCTCCTCACACCCACATCACCTGCGTTTGATATTCCTTTTTCCGTTAATATTTCTTGTTGATATCCCCTTCTATTAAGTTGTCTTGCAATGCTGAAACACACTGGCTACCTAAAAAGTTTACCAGCATGACAATCAGTATTAAAATATAGTTTAAATTGCTCCTGCATATCTACTTTCCTGCGCTTCATTGTCCAGTTCTATCTGTGTTTATTTTATTTTATTTTATTTTGTACCATTTATTTTCTTTAGTGGCTCAAATTGGTGCTGATCAAATAGTAGCCACGGCCTCCAAGGATAGGACACTGCGGCTCTGGAAGGTACATGGTCTGTCTACACTACTGATAACTCACTGCTAATTTGTGATCTTCCACTAATTAGTATTTGTTTGGCTTAAAAGTTTGATGCAGATGAGTCTTCGGATCAGCTAAAGAGGATTAGAGCCTTTAAGATTTTACATGGACATAATGCTTCTGTCCAAAGTGTTGCAGCAAACCCCACTGGAGATATGGTTGTGCATCTCTTCACTTAATTGATCATTTGAAGCTTTTTAACTACGAAATTAGTTCTAAGAACTTTACTGACTCCCCAGCATTTATTGTGGTGACAGGTGTGTTCAGGGTCTTGGGATTGCCAAATAGCTTTGTGGCAAGCAAGTGGCTCAGATACAGGTGATGTAGTTTCAGTCAAGAAAAGGAAAAAGGATGCCAAAGAGGAAGATCCTCAAGTAGAAGTATGACTACGTTTCTTCAACTGTCTAGTTTAAAGACTGAAAAATACATCTATTTCATGCAGCATAGTGATTAAAATGCATGACCTGTTTAATAAGAATAATGTGTCTGTTCTACCTTATCCACATAGAAAAGGATGATGTGTCTGTTCTCAAAGTCATTGAAAGAGGAAAAATAGCTTACGGCAGCAGTTACTATTTTGGTTTTGAAAACTTTCCAGTGCAAGGCATACACAACACGTAACTAACAATGTACTTTTACTTTTTGGCAAAACCTCTTCTTCGCTGAACCCTACTCCTTCTCCATCCTTCCTGTTATATGGGTGTTATATGCCACACCTATCCATTGTCTCACCCATCTTCCTGCAGTGCCTCCAACTTTGTGTTGCTATTTATTCTTCTTCCTCCCTTCCCACCTATCGTCCTCCCTTTTTCCTTATTTACCACCTCTGTCACTGTTTTATTCTTCATCTCTAAGTTGTTCCAGCAACAATTCTGTGCCAATCAAATGTGTCATCTGACTTTATGTTACATCTCATTGACAACTGATAGTTATTAGCAAAATCTTGTGTCCTTGTTTGTGGAAGACAAAAATCTTCTGATTCTTCAAATGACAATGTTTATCAATGCAAATGGAGGGGCCAAAATACAACAACTACTACCTAGTAAAATCCCACATAGAAGGGGCCAAAATAATGTCGAAATTTATTTCTGAAATATTTTAGTGTTTGGCTACCAGAGAGGTGTTTGATCTTTGTTCTTTCTCTCTTCTTTTTCTATTGTTTTCTCTTTAATTTTTATAATGTTAATGTTTGTTATCTCAATCTTGTACTCAAGAAATCTATCATATCTTATACTCACAGGAGGAGGCTAAATCCACACTTGTAGGACACACACAATGTGTGTCTTCCGTGGTGTGGCCACAAGATGAAACAATGTATTCAGCATCATGGGATCACTCTATAAGAAGATGGGATGTTGAGATGGGCAAGGATTCATTGAACATGGTGACATACCTCTCTTTCCTTCTTTTCTTCCTGTCACATCTCTACTTTCCTATGCATGTAGGCTTACGAAAATTATATACATCTAGATTGGAGGGGGCGAAATAGATTTCCCACTTGCAAAATAGGAATATATAAAAAATCGAGGAAGTTGTGGCACTTAAATATGCAATTATTCGTGATATTACTTCCACTTCCTGTCAGAGATAACATCTCTTCGGCAGTCAACAATCATATTTTTAAAAATTAAACTATCTTGAAGAAAAAGATGCCGTCACATCATGATTAATTGCTGGTTTCGAACTTTTTAATGCCAAGATGTATAGTATCTTTTTTAGTCTATTGGGTTGGGAGCTTGAAACTTTATTTTCCTAAGCGTAATGGATAATTACTAGCTTCCTCTTCTACAGTATTGCAACAAAGTCATTAATTGCCTTGATGTTGGAGGTGAAGGTTCTGCCCTCATTGCGGCCGGTGGTTCTGACCCCATTCTTAGGATATGGGATCCACGCAAACCAGGTTTCTTTCTTCTGTCCCACTTATAGAAGCACTTTTAAACACCCTGAACTTTACCTCTCCGTCTCTCTGTGCTTAAATATATTTTCTTTGTGTAAAGTTCCAAGTAATTGAGGACCTTACAGCATACATTGATATATGAAGAAATACTTTCCCTTTTTACTTAACAGGTACTTCGGCTCCTGTTTATCAGTTCTCATCACACAGTTCTTGGATATCTGCCTGCAAGTGGCATGAAAAGTCATGGTTTCACTTGGTTTCTGCATCTTATGATGGGAAAGTAATGTTATGGGACTTGAGAACTGCGGTTAGTACTGCACTTTTAACATCCCTATATTGACTAGTATGGCTTTTATAAACACTTATATTTCCATTCCTGAGAAACAATTTGTATTGCAGTGGCCCCTTGCTGTCATTGATACTCACAATGACAAGGTATTAAATTTTGCCTTCTAAGATCTGGTTTAAGAGTATTTGTTCTATCACATTAGTATTTCCTAACATTACTCTGTCAATACAGGTATTGTGTGCGGATTGGTGGAAAGGTGAAAGTGTAGTCAGTGGTGGGGCTGATTCGAAGCTTTGCATCTCTTCTGATGTTTGTGTGCTGTGATGTAGAGGTAAACTATTATATTTTCGGAGTAGAGATTGGGAAATAAATTTTCTTTCATCCCTTAGTTTGGTGGAGTAGAACATAGGTTATTATAGAAAGGCTTAGAACCCATGATACAGTTGAGTTTTGTCTGTATCAAAGTTCTGATTGGACATCATAACATTTCTGCAGAGGCTGAGCTTGATGTGTTTTATTGACTTAACCTATTATGATGGTAGCAACGATAATAGCTCACTTGCCGGAAGCTGTATTATTGAACACGTGAACAGGAATTCGCTAAATATATGATTAGAACTTTTGTTCTGTCAGGACAGATCCCCCCCTGTTGCTGAGGTGGTGCGCAAAAGATTGATGCAGTTTTGCTGATGGAATTGGCTGGGTCAGGCTGAAGTTATAATTTACTTCAGAAACAATTTTGTTATGCTAAAAATGGTTTGTATTATATATTCCTAGAGGTGGTGCGATTTGATCAATTGAAGTTGTATCCTCGGATGTACCTTTGCAGCTTCTGCATTCTATTATTATTCTCTTTTATTCCCCCATAATTTTTACTTGGTGCCTATTGAACTTGCATAAGTTTTTGACAAATATTCCCCAGAGAATTTTCGAGGTATCTGATCCGGTCGCCTAGAATCTATATGTTATTTCAGCAACCAGTAATAATAATATATCTGGCTTTGACCATGATTGATCGCCTCCAGATCTGCGAAGTAAATTTTGCTTTGCTTTTGCCGTAATAATGCCTTTGATAAGAATCCTGTAATATGAGAAATGGCCAAGTTTAACAAACCCCTACCAAAAAAAGAGAAAAAAAGCAATTTTATTTCTTAATTAGAATATGAGGTTCGTTTGTTTTGCCTATTGAAAACATAAGTGCAGTGCTTGAAGTTTTCACTACCGCCCTAGTACATTTCCAACCAGTCACTACCGCCCTAGTACATTTCCAACCAGACACTTATTGTGACTAGGGGTGTTCATAAAAAATTTGAAAAATTGAACCAAATTAACCAAGAAAATAATACCTTTTAGGTTGGGATTGGTTTTGGTTTTGAATTTTAAAAATCGATCAAATTTGATTTGATTTTAGTTTTAGTAAAAAAATAATTGAAAAAAATTGAACCAATTATATACATATAATGTTTATTATATAATTTATATACACATTTATATAATATTTCTAAATTTTATGGTACATATTAGTCATTAATATTTTTAGTTTAGTTCTTTGCTATTAAAATAATCTAATTCTTTGCCGTTTCATTCTATTGTATTCTTTTGCGAAGTCCAAGAATTTATTTCATGTTAAAAATAAATAATTTTTAATGAAGTACTTAAATTATTCATAACTATTTGATTCACTTATCATCAATATATCTTGGTGAATGATGGATTTCTCAAATAGCAATTGGTTTGATAGTGTTACGTGGAAAATGTAGTCACCAAAATATGTGTTTGGTAGTGTATGTCACATATTTAAGAAAAAAAAGATAAATAACGGAAAATCGAATCGATAAAAAATCGACTTAATTGGTTTGGTTCCAATATTTGAAAATCAGACTTACTTGTCTTGGTTTCTTTTTAGAAAAAACTAACTCAAACCGAACCATGAACACCCCTAATTATGACAGGAATGTTCATAAAAAACTGAAAATCGAACCAAACCGAAAACCGAACCAAACCAACCAAAAAAGTCGATACTTTTTAGGTTAGGTTTCGTTTTGTTTCGAATTTAAAAAAACTGATAAAAATTGATTTGGTTTTGGTTTTAATCAAAAAATAATCAAAAAAGACAGAACCAAACCGACTATAAAAATAGCAATTTAAATTTATTATTACACCTAAATTTATATAAAGTTTTTAAGAATTTTATGGTACATATTAGTCATTTGTACTTTTAGTCTAGTTCTTGCTACTATTATAATCGCCTTTACATTGTAGTTTGACTGAAAGTTTTCTTTTGCTAAGTACAAGAACTTATTTCATGTTAAAAATAATCTATTTTTAATTGAATAATTAAATTATTCATCACTTTGATTCAATTATCATTAATTAATCTTGATAAATAATAGATTTCTCGAAGAGCAATTGATTTAATAGTGTTACGTTGAAATTGTAGTCACCGAATATGTTTTTGGTAGTGTATGTCTCATATTTAAGAAAAAATCGATAAATAACTGAAAAAAATAAAAAACCGACAAAAATCGAATCGATAAAAACCAACGTAATTGGTTTGCTTTTAATATTTGAAAAACCAACTTACTTGATTTGGTTTCTTTTTAGGAAAAAACCGACCCAAACCGAACGAACACCCCTTAGTTGTGACCACATCCAATTTTTTTTGCTTATATGTCCAATCCAGGAGCTTATACAGGACATGTTCCTGTGGGAAAGTCTTTTAAAATATATTCCAGGAAAACATATGGTTCTTCTCAGATGAGGATAGGATTGGTTATAATTCGTATAGTAGGGATCCCTATTACGAAACTGAAAGATCGTAAAAAAATGGAGATGCGGGGGATCGAACCCCGTGCCTCTCGCATGCAAAGCGAGCGCTCTACCATTTGAGCTACATCCCCTTTTGATAATGGCAAGATGGGTTTTGTTTTTATATCCTTAACTACCAAACGTATCTTTTGAATTGATACTCGATCCTGTATAAGTGTATAATTAGATGAACTTGACGTCATTAGTGTATTATTATATATTTCGTAGTTTGATTTTAGGATCAAATTGGCTAACTTTGAGTATTATTTCACCTATATTCTTTAAATTAGAATTCAACTCACAATAAAAAGTATTTTTTAAGTTGAAATAAAAATGATATCAAATACGTTAACAAGTTTTTCCAAAAGATAGAACTATATTTACTTATCTAATGTCATCGTCTGTTTTCATAGAACAAATGTAAGAATCCTAAATACATAGAGTTGATAATAATCTTTTTCCTGTTGGAACTAGGCTGCAAGCCTGCAACTCTAACCCTATATTATTGATTTCTTGTTATTGTTGTTGTAGTGGTATTAATTACGTGTGTTTGTGTAACAAATATAAAATAGAAGAAGAATATCGAGTGTATAATTAAACTGTAAAAGTGTGTAACTGATACTGCAGCTTCTATACAACTATTTATGGATAGTTTCTTCCTTATTTTCTTATTTTCGGAAAAGGGCCTAAAATACCCCTTTACTATATGAAATAGGACAGGCTAGCACTCCGTTAAAAGTTGATCTCTATTCTACGCTTACCGTCAACAAATAGGCTCGTATAAGTCCTCCATCACTAACGGAAGACTCATAAAGCCACATGGAATATATGTGAGGGCAAGTTGGACCTAGTTCGAATTATACAAGAACATATATGAGTTAGTTATAATAGTCATTTCTCAAACACTTCAAAACTCCATATCAGTTTACTTAGACACTTATTTGACAACAACAAACTAATTATCACAACAAATAAACTCACTCATAGACACAACAAATGAACGACAATGACTTTATTAAATCCTTGTATAAAAATATAAAACTTATTACATAATAAAAGACAACAATTAAGCCACAATAAGACTAACATTACATATCATTTCTTACTGATCCAAAGAACATAACAAGACATCCCAATATCACACACACAAAATTCCACATCCTCTTCCGAAGTTTAGCATCAAACATAACTGAGTACTTTTAATCGGTCACTTTTTTTGTTAGGATATTTCTTTCCAATAACAAGGCTTCTATTCCTCCATGATCGACGAGCATCATAACATTCTCAAGATCAAATCCTTTGGAGAGCATTTTTTTCATGGATTAGAGCTTCCCTTTCCTTCTTTAAACAGCATATGAGATTTGAAACTCTAGGAGGAAGCTCTTCATCTTGCCATTCCCAATAGGATTATTTTTCATCCTAAAACCAAAAATAAATAAAAAAATTACAAGCAAATCAAAATAATTAAAAGAAGGGGAAAAGGCCGTCATTATCCATGTACTATTGTAAATAGTACACGTTTGTCCTCCATTTTACTTTATGTCCAAAACCCATCCTACCATTAACAAACTTGATGAAATTGCCCTTAAACATAACAGATCACCAATGTGGCAGTTGACTCACTCTATTTTTTTCATATCAGCTATTCCTAGTCCTCACTCAACTATTCCCATTCTCTTTCTTTCTCCTTGAGTTACGACAAAAAAGTAACCTAAACGGTGGAACCTCTATCAAGGGAAACTCCATCTCATTGAAGGTCCATCCAAAACCCTTGGATCTAGTCGGATCTGAACAGATGTGACCGGTATGTCATTTGGTGGCCTTTCTTTTCTTTTAATATGGCCGGAATACACGAACTCCGGTGACTGATAAGTTTCTAGCGACCCTGTTGTTTTGGACATCGCTCGTTAGCCTACTGCTGTATTTTTCTATCGTGAAACTAGTATACTTCATCATTTGCTTCTAATTGACCATGATTTGATATCACTCACACTTTCACTGTTTCACCGTCTCTGGCCCATGATTTTCTCGACTACTCTTGTTTGACAGATGCTACGCCTTTGATGGTTAAAATTATTGTTACTAAATTTTTAATTGTGTTGTTGCTATAGGTGTTTGGACGTGCATTCTAAGAAAAATTGAAGTTGACAATTTGATTTGTTGGTTATATGTGGAGAAAATCAGCTGGGTTTGTTATTTGAAGCTTAAATTCGTGAATCAAACATTAAATTCATTGATTTAAGTGAAGAATAAATTTGTACTCCATTTTTTGGGTTGCCAAAATTTGAAGTTGAAAAAAGACTTAAGAATCTGAAGTTCTTGCTTGTTTCCTACTGAAATCGAGCGAATAAAAATAAAAGCTTGAAACGGGAAGAATAATATTGATGTTTATAGATTTGAAAAAAAAAAAATCGCCATTGAAGGATTTGTAAGAATGCTTGAGAACATAAAACGTGTATTCTAATTTGGTGAAGTTTAAGCAAAGTGTTAGCTGAAATTTATTGAGAGTATTAATGTTGATAAGTTATGGTTGCAACTTGAGTCCGTTTGATGAAAAATTTGGCCTAGTTTGGATTGAAAAATTTCAAGCAAAGATGAAGAACTCATGGAAGAAGAAGAAGTAGGGAGCCCGGAGGGGGTGGATGAAAAACTCATGGAAGAAGAAGAAGAAGTAAGGAGCTCGGAGGGGGAGGGGAATTTTTTTTTAATTGGGTAAATAAGTGACTTGGCAGCTGACATAGAAAAAATCGAGTGGGTCAGCTGCCACATTGGCAATCCGTTAGGGTTAGGGGTAGTTCCATCAAGTTTGTTAACGGTAGGGTAGGTTTTGGATGTAAAGTGAAACAGAGGACAAACGTGAGTATTTACAATAGAACATGGCTAATAATGGTCTTTTTCCCTTAAAAGGACCCATAAAAATTTTTACTTACCTCATGCTTCGGACACTTGAAAAATCTTCTCCTAGTATTTAAAGGTGTCCATGCCATGAAATAATTGGCAGTAAGTCCGTAATGACACCTCCTATTTGACCCATTTGAGCTTCTAGAACATTCCGACATTGTCTCCTGTTGTCTTTTGTTATGATTCGACCCCGAGAGCTACTAGGATTTAATGAAGTCATTGTCGTTCAGTTGAATATTTATGTTATGACTTAGGTATATTTTCAGTGATTGGAGTTGTCAAATAGGTGTCTAAGTAAATTGATATGGAGTATTGAAGTTTGAGAAATGACTATTATATCTGACTCATATATGCCTATGTACAATACGAACTAGGTCTAACTTGCCCTCACATATATTCAATGTGGCTTTATAAGTCTTCCGTTAGTGATGAAGGACATATACTAGCCAACTTTTAACGGCAAGGACAGAATAAAGACCAATTTTTAACAAATGACGAATCTGTCCTATTTCATATAGTAAAGAGACATTTAGGTCGAACTAATACATGAATGGATTCAGAAGGATAATTTTGTGCCGAACTTTCCCGTTGTTGTAGCGAAATCATCCAGCTGAAACTGTGATGTACTAGTTTCAAATTTAATCCTACAAAAGGATAATCTGACTAGGTCTAATGTTTGTTTAAAGATTCTATTTTTGGTATGCTGCTGTTTGGTGTCTATCAAATTGGCTAGAGCGACAAATATAACAAAAATTATTAAGACATGCAGCAGAAACTAAACTTTTAGTTACTGGTCGACTTCACCAATGAGACGTACCCCCAACCTGCACGACTTCACCAATGAGACGTACCCCCAACCTGCAAATTGCAACGCATAACAACAGGACACGAGGATGTGTTTGATATGATGTAAGTCATTTTTTATTATTAAAATGTTTTATATAAAAAATATTATTTCTTGGCGGACGACATATCACTAGGGCAAAGCCATTTGTTCATACATATATCTTAACTTTTAATTTCATATGACTCGTTCCAACAAAGTACTTACGGTAAAAAATGATTTAGACAATAATCGTACAGAACACAGTCTAAGTGATTACATAATTAAGAAGAAAACAATAGCAAGTCTAAGTGATTACATAAGGAGAAAACAATAGCAAGTAACAAAGTAATCGATGAAATTGAGGTTGCTCAGCTTAGTCGATGCCAACATTTATTTCTAAGAACAAACAAGGACGGGCATTCTGATCTGATTACGCCAATTGATATTTAGGGTGTGTTTGGTACGAAGGAAAATGTTTTCCATGGAAAATGTTTTACTAGAAAATGTTTTCATGGAAAATGAGTGGTTTTATCACTTATTTTCTCTTGTTTGGTTGGTAAGTAGAAAACATTTTTCGGAAAATATTTTCTATTATTTGGTTAGAGAGTAGAAAACAGTTCTTTTTTAGAAAAATTATTTTTATGCAATTCTCCTCACCCCTCCCCTCCCACCTCCCCCCGCCCCCACCCCTTCCCTAAGTCTCTAAAAATTGACACAATCTAAAGGAACTAGTGGCGGTGCTTTACTTTTTAATGCAAAAACCGCATATTTTCAAACCCGTAAACTTTATAATTTTAGACCCGTATAAACCTCCAAACTCATAATTTTGGAACTTGTAAAATTTTGAGTCTTTAAATCGATAAATAATAAAATTAAAAACTAAAAAATATATTTTAATTTTAGGGTGGGGGGCAGAGGGTGGGAGCGGGGCTGGGGGGCAGTAAAACGAAAAAAAATAGAAATTTGAAATTTTTTAAAAATAATTTGAGGTAAAAAAATACTACTTTTTTTGTGGGGGGTTGGGGGGGGGGGGGGCTAGATGGTGCAGAAAAATAAAAAGAGGAAATAATTGCAAAAAAAAATTGAGGTAAAAAATGATTTTTGGGGGAAGGGGTAGGGGGTAGGGTGGGGGCTGGGTGGTGTAGAAAAATAAAAAAATAAAAACTTGAAATTGCAAAAATAAAAAAAAGAAATTTAAGGTAAAAACATACATTTTTTTTCGGGGGAATGGGGTAGGGGTGGGGTTGTGTGGTGCAGAAAAATGAAAAAACAGAAATTTGAAATTGCGAAAAAAAATTAAGGTAAAAAAATATTTTTTTCGGTGGGTGGTGGTGGAGGGGTAGTAGGGTAGATGGAAAAACTGAAATTTTTTTTAAAAAAAAAACTTTTTTTGGAGAGGGGATGTGGTGGATTGGTGAGGGTGATAAATGTTGAGAAGGAGCTTTGGAAAATGTTTTCCCTTCTTTTGATAAGGAAAATATTTTCCTCCAACTGGAGGAAAATGAATTGATAAAGAATATGTTTTCCAATACATTTAAGCCAACCAAACATGGGAAAATTGAAAAATATTTTCCAGAAAATATTTTCCTTCATACCAAACACACCCTTAGGAAAAAAAACAGCAGGAGATAAAACAAAAACCTAATATTTTATAAACCAAGAGTTTAGGTAATTTACCATGTAATATACAAGATGTAAACGTTAATATTTCTTAGAAAATACTAAAAGGACAATCTTTAACTTAATTGTTTCCAACTATAACCTTATTCCAAAAAGATTCAATTTATATACATCGATGGCGTAGTGATTTGCATATTAGCAATGTTTTAACCTGTTGTACTAGGTAACTTTCTTTAATTATTTTTAGGTTACTAATTGTATTGGTCAGAAATAAGACCACCCGACCATCGTAGTATCGATCCTGTCTCAAGTGTCTACTCCTTAAAGCGACGACTAGCGAACTCGACCTCGCCTAGTCCGTACCAATTATGAGGCAAGCGTTGAGATCGCACCCCCCCCTCATGAGGGAAACGTCACCCCCTCGAACTGGTCGACCAAGATAGCGCACGATGGGCGTGAGGCCTCCCACTATAAATAGGGGAAAGAACAGTAAGATTTGGGGGCTTCTCCATTATCCATTCTTCATTCTCTCTATTTGAGTCTCTCTCTTTCTCTCAAAAAAGGAAAAGAATATCCATTCTCTACAAGAAAAGCTCTAAAAGATGAGAAACAAACGAATTTCTTGAACCTTTCCAAGGAGAGGCAGGACCGGTCTAGAGAATGAAAAATGAACTACTATTCCCTCAACCTTTCCAAGGAGAGGCATGGTCGGTTTTCATGATCAATAAAATTTCCTGGATGTAATCTCTATTAAATTCAATGTCTTGTTGCTTCAGTTCTTAATTCTGTATTAATTATGGCTGGCTATGATTTACCCCTTCTTGTACATTTGATTGATTTGCTTAAATATCATTTGATAAAATTTTAAGTCAATTAATTTGGCGCTGTCTGTGGGGATTTCCTAGCGAAAACTCTTAGTTCTTCCCTGATCAAAGAAAAAGTACCCAGAGGATAACTCGATTCAAATCAGAATCGACAGAAACACGCTAAACAGAGAAGATGGAGAAGACTTTCCCCTGTGTAACTCCCACTCATCCTCCCTGCCGTGTCAGGCCAAAAACTGGCGCAAACGCACCGCAAACGAGAAATCAAAAATAAAAATGGAACAATCTGAATGTCATGGTCAAGCAGATGAGAGTAACCCGAATACAAGATATGATACAGGCCAAGAGCCTTCGCCATCAAAATAATACAGTTCGACCTCGCTCGAATTGGGACTCAGACCAAGTGCCTTCGCCATCAAAATAGTACAATTCGACCTTGCTCGAACTGGGATACATGCTAAGTGCCTTCGCCATCAAAATAGTACAGTTCGACCTCGCTCGAACTGGAACTCAGGCTAAGTGCCTTCACCATAAAAATAGTACAGTTCAACCTTGCTCGAACTGGGACTCAAGCTAAGTGCCTTCGCAATAAAAATAGTAAGTTCTACCTCGCTCGAAGTGGGACTCAGGCTAAGTGCCTTCGCCGTCAAAATAGTACGGTTCGACCTCGCTCGAACTAGGGACTCAGGCTAAGTGCCTTCGCCATGAATATAGTACGGTTCGAACTCACTCGAACTGGGACTCAGGCTAAGTGCCTTCACCATCAAAATAGTACAGTTCGACCTTGCTCGAACTGGGACTCATGCTATGTGCCTTCACCATTAAAATAGTACAGTTAGACCTCGCTCGAACTGGGACTCGGGATAAGTGCTGTCGCCATCAAAAAAATACAGTTTGACCTTTCTCGAACTGGACTCAGGCTAAGTGCCTTCGCCATCACAACAGTACAGTTCGACCTCGCTCAAACTAGGACTCAGGCTAAGCGCATTCCCCATCAGAAAGTTATAGTTCAACCTCGCTCGAACTACGGCTCAG
>JASVEL010009126.1:0-132725 GCA_032618575.1 Nicotiana noctiflora | reverse complement strand
CATATAGAGATGACCGAGATACAACACAAGCCAATACCCTGCCGGGCTCCGAAATATCTAACCTCACTAGCCGATTGGCTAGTACCTGAACATCATAAGCAAATGGCCTCTCCTCAGCTGGAATATATGCCAAGCTCCCCATACTGACCGCCTTCCGGCTCAAAGCATCGGCCACCACATTGGCCTTTCCCGGATGATATAGAATAGTAATGTCATAATCCTTAAGCAACTCAAGCCATCTCCGCTGTCTCAAATTAAGATCTTTCTGTTTGAACAAGTGCTGGAGACTACGATGGTCGGTATACACCTCACAGGACATGCCGTACAAATAATGCCTCCAAATCTTCAAGGCATGAACTATGGCAACTAGCTCCAAATCATGAACATGATAGTTCTTCTCATGTGGCTTCAACTGCCGAGAAGCATAAGCAATCACCTTACTTTTCTGCATCAACACACAACCTATCCGCACTCTCGAGGCATCACAATATACGTTATATGGACCTGAAGATGATGGTAAGACTAATACTGGAGCTATGGTCAAAGCTGTCTTGAGCTTTCGAAAGCTCTCCTCTCACTCATCCGACCACATGAATGGTGCACCCTTCTCTATCAATCTTGTCAAGGAAGAAGCAATGGATGAAAATCCCTGAACAAACCGGTGATAATATCCCGCCAAGCCAAGAAAGCTCCATATCTCTGTAGCTGAGGACGATCTAGGCCAACTCTGCACCGCCTCTATCTTCTTCGGATCAACCTGAATACCATCACGAGACACCACATGTCCCAGAAATGCTACTGAATCGAGCCAAAACTAGCACTTGGAGAATTTAGCATATAGCTTCTCCTCCCTCAATCTCTGCAACACAATACTCAAATGCTGAGCATGCTCCTCCTGACTACGGGAGTAGACTAGAATGTCATCAATGAACACAATCACAAATGAATCCAAATAGGGCCCGAACACACTGTTCATCAGATGCATAAATGTTGCTGGGGCATTGGTCAGCCCAAACTACATCACAAGAAACTCATAATGACCATATCGGGTCCTGAATGCAGTCTTCATAATATCCGAGTCCCTGATCTTCAGCTGATGATAGCCTGAACGGAGATCAATCTTAGAAAACACCCTCGCACCCTGTAACTCATCAAACAAATCATCAATGCGCGGTAGAGGATACTTGTTCTTCACCGTTACTTTGTTCAATTGCCTATAATCAATACACATTCGCATGGAACCATCTTTCTTTTTAACAAATAACACCGGCGCACCCCACGGGGACACACTAGGGCGGATGAAACCCTTATCCAAAAGCTCCTGAAGCTGCTTTTTCAGTTCTTTCAACTCAGTTGGTGCCATCCGATAAGGAGGAATGGATATAGGTTGAGTGCCCGACACCAAGTCAATGCCAAAATTAATATCCCTGTCCGGCGGCATGCCCGACAGGTCTGAGGGGAATACATCCGGAAAGTCCCACACAACAGGTACATAATCAATGCTAGGAGACTCAGCTCCCACATCTCTCACAAAAGCTAAGTACGACAAACAGCATTTTCAACCATTTTCCGAGCCTTTAAGAACGAAATGACATGGCTAGGGATGAAATCCGTCGAACCCCGCCACTCAATCTGAGAAATACCAGGAATGGACAACGTAACCGTCTTAGCATGACAGTCCAAGATAGCATGGTACGGAGACAACCAGTCCATACCCAATATCACATCAAAATCCACCATCCCCAACAATAACAGATCTTCTTGGGTCTCCAGACCCCCGATAGATATAACATAGGATCTATAGACATGCTCCACAACAATCGTATCACCCACGGGGGTGGATACATGAACATGTAAATCAAGACTACCACGAGTCGTACCCAAATGATGTGCAAAATAAAAGGACACGTAAGAATATGTGGACCCTGGATCAAATAGAACAGAGGCATCTCTATGACAGACAAAAATGATACCTGTAATCACTGCATCGGAGGCAACTGCATCACGCATGTTGGGGAGTGCATAGAATCGTGCCTGGCCTCCACCGGATCTCTCCTCACCTCTGGTGCGACCACGAGAAGACTGACCTCCACCTCTACTAGCCTGAGATGGTGTTGAAGAGGAGGGCTGACCCCTCTGCTGAGCCCTGTCCCTACAGAGTCGAGGGTACTGCCTCCTCATGTGGCCAAACTCACCACACTCATAACAAGGACCTGGTGCTGGAGAAGGGGACTGAAGGGAACCCCTCGCCGCAGAAGAACCCTGGGCCGAAGAAGTAGGTGATGCACTCTGGGCTGGGAGGGCACTAAGTGAAGACTGACCCTGCTGAAATCCCTGTCGACCACGACCATAAGAACCTCCGCTCTACTCAGGGCGGCCTGAATGAGAAGGTCTAGATGAGCGACCTCTGCTCTGCTGGAAAGGTCCTCTAGATGGAGCACCACTAAAACTACCAGGACCACGATGCCTCTTGGCCTCCTACTTCTCCCTCTCTCGGCGACGATCCGCCTCAATGGAGCGTGCCATATCTACAACCTGCTAGAAAGATGATGACAGAACACTCTCTATGGTAATAAGAATGCGGATAGAGTAGTTGAAACCATCAATGAACCTCCCGATCCTCTCCCTATCAGTAGGGATCATCCACGTGGCATGCCTAGCCAACTGTATGAATCTAAGCTCATACTGGGTCACTGACATGTCGCCCTGAAGCAACCACTCAAACTGGCGACGAAGCTCCTCGCGACGGGACTGTGGTACATACTTCTCTAGGAAGAGAGTAGAGAACTGCTGCCATGTGAGAGGTGACGCTCCTGCAAGCCTACGCCTCTCAAACTCCTCCCACCAATCAAATGCGGGACCAGTGAACTGAAATGTAGTAAATGAAACTCCGCCGGACTCAAGAATACCAGTCGTACGCAGCATCTTCTGACACTTATCCAAGAAACCCTGGGCATCCTCGCCCTCGGCGCCACTAAAATGGGGTGGCTGAAGTCTGCCAAATCTCTCAAGATGACGCTGCTCGTCGGGCATAGCCTGAACCATATGCTCCGGAGCTGGTGCAGCTGGAGTAATACTGGAGCAACCACCTAAGCGGGGACCGCCTCTGGCATATGAAGTCCCTGAACAATCTGCTCAGGCGTGCGAGCTGCAGGGGTCTGCTGACCACCCCCTGTCTGAGATGTCGCTGGAGTAGCGGTAGCTAATACTACATGAGCCAAACCGGAACACACCGATAATATCTGAGCTAGAGTCTCCTGAAGACTAGGAATAGCAATAGATTAAGTCTGGGCCTGAACTGGGGCTGCTGGAGCATCAACCACTGGGGGTTGCTCCTAAACAGGTACAACGGGCGGGTCAGCTGGCACTGCCTCAGCTGCCCTACCTCTACCTCTAGCACGACCGCGCCCACGGCCTCTAGCAGGTGGCAATGGAGGTCGTCCACCTCGTCCCGATGCTCGCGTTCTCGCCATCTGCGAGAGAATAGAATATAGAAGTTCAGTTCTCAGAACAACAAGATCGCACGACAGAGTTCAAGAAAAGTGAAGTGTTTCCTAAAGGTTCGCAGCCTCCCGAGGATAAGTACAAGCGTCCCCGTACCGATCCACAAGACTCTACCAACCGGCTCAAGACTCATGAGGCCTAGTAAACCTAGGCTCTAATACCAACTTGTCATGACCCGAAATCCGATCGTGATGGCGCCCAACACACTGCTAGGCCAGCCTAACCAATTAACAACAATCACGGAGCTTTAAGCTCACTTTATCCAATTTAAGCATAACAGAATAATCCAACAGTGATAGATAAATTAAAAACAGGGAACCAAGTCCCAACACATGCCAACTCCCATAGACCGAAGGGTCAAGAGTCACGAGCCTCTAAAGAACATAGGTGTAATAAGGTTTACAACAAAACTCAGTACGGAAAGAAATGACAACAAGAAATGAAAAGACATCTAGAAGGGGAGTCAGGTCCTGCGGACGCTGCAGCTACCTCGACTATCCCGCATAATGCCTCCGAGCGGCTACCGAATCAGGTCTGCTGAGAGGTACCTGGATCTGCACACAAGGTGCAGGGAGTAAAATGAGTACTGCCAGACTCAGTGGTAATAAACATGGGTAAGACAGCGTAGATAAGAAATCCACAGTAAAGCACAATGTAAAGCTGTAATTAATACCCTGTAACAGTTCAATATCAATAGTAAAGAGAGCCAACAATATCAATAACAATTATAACAGCTACCAGATGTAGTTAAATGCAATGCAATGCGTGAAATGTTCGCTACGGCGCGTAGCCTAATCAAATTTGGGTATCCGTGCTCACTGTGGGGGTTCAGACTCCGGAGGGCCTCCTACAGCCCAAGCACAATAATACTGCGGCGTGCAGTCCGATCCAACATATATACCACTGCGGCGCGCAGTCTGATCCACTACCAGTCAGCTAATATGCAAATGCAGCCTCGCAAGCTCAAAAGTGGTTTTGAAAACTCTTTTATCATTTTTCAGTTGAAAATAGTAATATCAAAGTTCCAGAGATTGGAAATAACATGATAACAGTAATAGCTACGGACTGGTAGTAAAACTAGCATGTCAATATCACAAGATAATGATAACAATCCTCGCGGGATCCAATAACTGGCTCACAGCCCACAAGTATACTCAACCATCCAAGAAGGAGGTTTGATGGCTCAAGAGTAGCAAATATCACAATATAATATCAACAGGTCGGACTAAGCTATAGTCCCCAATCACAATTGACCCCGCACTCACAAGAGAGGACATGTCTCGCCGCTATAGAGCATCACAAAGTGGTATACCGTAGTTTCGAACCCGCTGGTCATCACCCACATCTATTACTCACCTCAATACAGCGCGACGACTACTCCGCGATGCCCTTGCCACGAAAATCAAGCCCCGCACGTGTAGAATCTGATCAAATATAGTGGAAACACATCAAATTAGACCAATGAAATGATACCCAGTCAAAACAACTCAATTTACATCCAAATTCCCAAAGTTTCCAAAACCTGACTTTCGATACGCTTCTCGAAAAATTACGAAAGTCATATATTCGGAACCCTCGTCTCAATACGAGTCTAAGCACATAAGATTTACCAAATTCGGGCTCCATTTGCCCACTCAAATCATTGTTTTTCTAAAGTTCAAGCCTAGGGCTAAATCCTCCATAAAATACCCCAAATTCCTCCATTTCATTATATAATTGCATAATATTATCAATACTAATCATAATTTAAGTCCATAGTTGATTACCTGACGAATTCCCTTGAGTTTCTCTTCAAAATCGCCCAAATCGCCTCTTAAGACGAGACCCCAAATGTTTGAAATGTTTCTGAAATTTTCTAACTTCTGATACAATTAACCCTCTGCGATTTCCGCTTCTGCGGACCATTTCCACCTCTGCGGAACCGCTTCTGCGACCAGTTGGTCGCTTCTGCGAACCCAGGCCTATTTGGCCATTTCTGCTCCTACGAGCAACGGATTGCTCCTGCGGGCTCGCTCCTGCGGAATTTCCTCCGCCCCTGCGGGATTTCCCGCTTCTACGAACAAGAGTCCGCTCCTGCGGACTCGCCTAAGCGATCGATAATCCGCTTCTACGGACTTTCCCATCGCGCCTCAAGACCGCTTCTGCGATCGCCCTCTCGCTCCAGCGACGCCGCCCACGCGGACCAGGCTCTGCTTCAGCGGTCGCCTCCACTTCTGCGCTCCCTTGTCTGCTCCTGCAGACTCGTTCCTGCGCTCCCATTTCCGCAGGAGCGAGAACAACAGAACAGAATAAAAAACCTGCATTTTTCCATGTTTTTCACCCGTTTGACCATCCGAAAACACCCTGAGGCCCCCGGGACCTCATCCAAACACACTAACACATCCTAATACCTTATTCGAACTTGTTCCACTCCTCAAAATACGTCTAACAACATCAAAACCCATAATTCACGTCGAATTCAAGCCTAAATTCCTTAAAACTTTCCGAATTACACATTCGATCTAAAACCCGATCAAACGACGTCCGAATGACCTGAAAATTTGCAAATATATCCAAAATCACATGACCAAGCTACAAGAATTGTCGGAATTCCATTCTGACCCCCGGATCAAAATCTCACCTACCGTTCGGATTTTGCCAAAATTCAACCTTAGCCAATTCAAGCCTATTTCTACACCGGACCTCCAAATTCAATTCCGATCGCTCCCCTAAGTCACAAATTACCTCCCGGAACTACCCGAATCACCAGAATCCGATTCCGAGCTCTCTAACTAAATAATCGATTCCAGGTTGACTTTACATATTCAAGTTTTCTTCAAAAAGGCTATATGCCTAATTTTCAATCCAATTCAGTCCTAACTCACCCGATGGACTCTAACACTGATATAAAAACATAAAACATGCAATTAAAACACAACGAGGTGGAAATTCCCGGGATGACGGGCCGGGTCGTCACACAAATGTACATGCCAACATTTTACAAATGAGTTATCACTTGAGCTTCAAGTTAATAGATCATGTACGAGGATCTAAGTGTACTCATAATAAATTATTCCATGTTTTACTATTTCAGCTGCTCATTTTTCTCCCCCTAATGCTGGAATCACCAACTCATATCTCCAATTTTCTTTGGGGACCCATATTTATGCATTTTGGTGGAATAATTAAATTATATAGCATATCCATATTTCTAGACGGAAATTATTTAGTTCCTGACCATGAACCAATTAAGATAGGGAGAATGTATCATAACTTATTGGCTAGATGCGTACAAGTACTATTTTATATTAAATAATACACCTCATACCAAATTTCTATTTGAGAGTTTTGTTCTCATAACCAATAATTTAGCTATAATTGAAGACATAAAATTTCTGCTAAACCAACTTGAATTTAATCCATTTATCATGCTAAATCAACATAATTTACATTCTGAAACTGTGCTCTAATAATTTGAGCAAGCAATCTTACAAAATTCGAATTGCAAGTTGATAACAAACGTACATGTGACCATATAATAGATGCATCTATTGAAATCATATAATAGTAAACGTTCCACATGACAGGTGGCTGGACCAAAAAATCAGGGAATACAATCCCAACTCCAGCTGGTATAGTAATCAATTTATCATGAGAATAAGTCGTATAAGAGAATTCTCGAAGAATTTCTTTATTCTTCAATGTATGCTAATGTGAATTGTCAATCATTTTTCATATCATAATCGAACCCGCATGGCCAATCGATCTTTCCAACTAATATTTGTTTCAGTAATTTCATCATCATGATACATCTCTAGTACAAAAAAAAAAGCGAGTAACCTTTCACATTTACGTGGTATGTTATAGTAATACTAAGATAGTTGATCTTCTTTTCATTTATAGTCTCAATATTCCAACCACCTTGGGTAATACATTTGAAACTCAAAAATTTTCTTTTGAGACTTACTACAATATCAATGTCAAGAAAAATTTCGTTCATCCAGAGTAACAAATTAGTTCTTCTGCAGCTCTTCATTGGTTTTTGTACTACGTGATCTTTTATCACACCATTCACATGGTGAATGTCTCATTCACAAAGAAAATTATATCATAATAATTGTCATGGTCAAAATCATCATAGGCAAAATTATTCCTTGGTTTAACTTTGTCTTTAATAACCTTTTATAATGCACGATAAAATATTTTTGAGTACCACATATACGTCACCATTGACATACTCATGTGATCACATTGTAATATTCATTATCTTTATTTCTCTCAAACCTCCCTTAGAGGTGAGTTGTGGTATGTATCCAATCATGCATTGCACGTCTTTATTCCTTACTTTTTTCATATATTGTTACATTGACCTTCAGGAATGAATCTGCATTCTCAATACTTATCCTAAGTCACATTCTCTTAAAAGAATGAAGTATAATTATCGCGGCGTGCTTTATAAATTTTGCATACCATTTTGATGGTAATATTTTCTTCACCTTTTGAAGGATTACTTCGTGAATCCTTATTATTCTCCTTTTATAGTTACCATAGTGATGACAATTATTATTTTGTCACTTGCCATGCCCTCGTACATTCATACGGTCATGAAAAATTATTTTCAATAGTCATCATCAGATCATCCATATGGTGCATTAGGACTCAAACCCAATGCCTTATCCATATAAGGACATGTTAGATCATAATACATTGAGACTCGTACCCAACGTCTTATTATCACTGTGCACTATAATTTAATCTTACTCTCAAAGTGCAATGAGATCTGTACCCACCGTCTTACCCTCAACCAATAGCATAATAGGTCAAAGTGCAACTCAGATTCACTTTTGAGCCTCTAAATATTTATCACTTTAGAAGATACATGGGTAAATTATAAATCCATAACGTTGCAGTCTTCTACATATGCACTTAATATGTTAGTTGAAAACATGAGAATAATTTAAAAATCATATACTGATAGTATGAAGGAAAACCTATGTATGCTACACAAGTATGAAGGTAAAGAAAAATTCTGAATAAGTAGCAGTACCAAAATTACAAAACAGAAACTTATAGTTCCAAAGATTTTTGATAAAACTTTGATTTTAATTTTGGAGAAAATTGTGTTCGTTATTGACAGTTAGGAGTAAAACTTTACCCATAAAAACTTCATATGAGGTCTAATTTCTTAGGATTAAAGAACGAAAACAAGATATCATATTAATGTATAAATTCTTACCATTAAGATCATGAATAAAGTTACCTGCACGCCAAAATGGTATGACTAGAGTCGAAGTTAAAGAGAACCTACCACATATCTTGACGTAGAAGATCATGAAACGAGCAATTCGTGCTGATAACGTATTAACAAACTTAGATTAAAGTACCACTATAAAATAAGAAAAAACAAGCTAAGAGATATAGAGAGAAAGAGAAGAGAGATTCTTATTTCTTCCATGTATTCAATTGTGTACAATGTGATACCCAAACTCTCTATTTATAGGATAATATAGGTAATACAAAGCGATGCCAAAGACATGGTATTAACTATTGAGAACATGAGAAAAGATCACGAAGGTGCAGAAGTTACATCCATAACAGTTAAAAAACTATGAAAGATTATTGAAAAAGGTAGTGGGTGTTACTTCCTTTTGGAGCTATGGACATAAGTATTTCATAGCATTATCTTATATGTTCTTTAAATTTTTTGGTGTACATCTTAACTATTAGAATATTTATTTAATTAAGTTACTCACTTCGATTATTTTAGTTGTCGTGTGTTGTCTTGTCCACATCCTTTAATAAACAATTAATAAGGACATTTTTACTACAACACCCTTATTTATGCCTTAATCATTCAATATGCTAATCTCTCTTAATAAATATTGTTCTCTCTATTAATCTGTATTTCTTACATTAAAGGACAAATAATGCTAAAGGCAAAAATGGTAAAAGTAATAAATTATACCTTGATATTTTAAAATGACAATTATTTTGGACCAGATATAATTAGTAACCACGATAACTAAATGGACCGAAGGTAGTACCTTTCATACCTCTTTTAAACGTTTCACTTAATAACACACAATTAATTGCGTAGTAAAAGGTAATTTTGAAAGAAAAAAAAGAAATATAATAAATACTTCTTTTTTTCCAAAAAAAATTTAAATGCTTAGGAATTTTTGGCCTAAGCGAAAGTTAGTTTTGAAGATTGACAAAGGAAGCTCAGGCATAAACTATATCTATCCCTTGTGTGCATAGAAACATGCAGCTTTGTGCACGCGAAAGAGATAAGCTTAACTTGGTGTATTTGATATCTCCTGATCGAAAATGTTGCATAATTGATAAGGAAAATGATTACTTACCAAAGAGAATACTGTCCAAGATAGGGAAGGAGTTAGAAGTTGAGATCAACTAGAACTCTTCCACCAAGGAAGAGTAGCATTAGAACTCTAGTTATTTCTGCATCTACAAACTCTATAAATTGCAGGATCTTCTCACTTTACAGGTTACAAACAAAAGCACAAGTTAAATGTGAATTAAGAGAAAAATAGCAAGGGTTTGCAAACAGTTTATGTGTGATTCAAGTGTACAAACCTGAAGCTACATGAATCAGATAAAAGAACCAGTTCCAAGTGCCTGTCTTTTATTCTAGTTCAATTGTAGTAGGTGTTTTCATATTGTACCTTTTAGCTTTATCCACAGTCAATTGTAATAGGTACTCAGAATATTCAAGTTAGAGTTAACTTGAAGTTGTCGCAATAGTTAGAGGTTATTTGCTAAGAGTTAATCCTAGGTTTATAAAAGTATTTTGTAAATGCAATTTTTGGCTCATTCTTTTAGTGAAGAGTTTTGGGAAATCTTACTGAGAAGTAGGTCGTAGGTTTTTCACCTTTTGAGCTAGGTGTTGTTCACGTAAAATACTTGTGTTCTTTCCTTTCTACATTTACTATTTCAGCAATAGCAGGTTAAGGAACACTTAGAAGAACCAGGTCCTTCCATAATCAGTTTAAATGAAAAATTGGACACCGCACAAATCATTTCCTCTTGTGTGGTATTGAAGTTTAAACATCAAGAATAAATCTACTTAGTATGATAAATGATTGAGAAATATTTCTCTGCAATATATAATAATTAGTACTTATTTGATGGTGTCATGACCCGGGTTTTCTACCATCGGGAGTCGGGATGCCGCCTACTAGTGAAAGCTAGGCAAGCCAACCAATTAAACTATTTAACTTATTTGTATGTTTAATCCGATAATAGTTAAGAGCCAACAACTAGATAACAACATAATTGAATAAGCGGAAGACTGCATTGTAAAGTTGTAATAATAATTCTAATAACAATCCATAATAAATCTACCTAAGACTGGCGTCACAACTTCATATACTATCTAAGAGTACTACAAATAAAGGTCTGAAAGAAATAAATACAACATTGTATCTGAAAATACATGAATGAAACATGAATAGTTGATAGAATGAGATGCCAAGTCCTGAGGACGCATGCAGGACTACCTCGAGTCGCCCGATAAACGAGAGTAAATAATCTCACTGTGGTCCGTAATCTACAGCACGAGGATCTGCACAAAAAAGTATAGGGTGTAGTATCAGCACAACCGACCTCATGTGCTGGTAAGTGATTAGCCTAACCTCGGTGAAGTGTTGACGAGGCTAGGACAAACCTATCAAATACACATATGCAGTTAAATCATATACAATAAAAATAGAAGCAGATAATTACAAATAATGCTGCGGGGAGTAACATGTAACAACAAAATAAGAGTAGAAAAATGTAAGGAATCCCATAAATCAAATATTAGCAAAAGATGGGGAAATAAGAAACAAGTACACAGGTAATACTGTTGCAGGCGTGCAATCCGATCCCATTTCATATAATACCATTACAGGCGTGAAACCCGCTTTCATTTCATATATTTCCGTTGCAGGCGTGCAACCTGCTCCCATTTTATATATTTTCATTGCAGGCGTAAAACCTGCTCCCATTTCATATATCACCATTACAGGCGTGTAACCCATTTCCATTTCATATATTACCGTTGCAGGCGTGCAACCCGCTCCCATTTCATATATTATCGTTGTAGGCATGCAACCCGCTCCCATTTTATATATTACCGTTGCAGGCATTCAACCCGCTTCCATTTAATATTTCAACACCAACCATAAAAGAGTCTCAACAAAGAGACAATAATATCACAACAACATCCTGACAAAGGAACAATAATACAACAATAACATCACGGCAAGGGAATAATAATATAACATCAACATCCCGACAAGGGAACAGTAATCCTCATATGAAGCACGAATAAACCATAATAGAGTCATAACAATTAAAATACAAGACACACGGGCATGCTTGACACTAACGTATAAATACTCGTCACCATGCCTATACTTCGTACTCCACAGCTAACACATAGAAATTAAAACACAACTCCTAATCCTCAAGGTATGGTTAGACCAAATACTTACCTCGATGCCACGAACACAACTCAAGCCTCAACTATCGCTTTGCCTCTTGATTCCACCATCAACTTGCTCGTACTAGCCACAAGTTATTTAATTACATCAATAAATGCTAAATGAAGCAATTCTAAAGTTTTTCTAAAAAAGTCAAAAATTGACCCCGTGCCAGCTTGGTCCAAACCCAAAATTTGAATTAAAACCCAATTAGCCATTCACCCCCGAGTCCAGATATATAATTAGTTTTAGAATCCAACCTCAATTTGAAGTCTAAATCCCCAAATTTTAATGTTCTTAGGTTTTACCCAAAATTCCCAATTCCACCATGAAATTCTAGATTCTAGGATGATATCCTATAAAAAAAATTAAGGAGTAAAGAAAAATAAGTTAGAAATCACTTACTAATATTTTGGAGAAGAAAGTGCATTTGGAAAATCGCCTCTTACATTTTTAGGATTTTGAAAAATAAAAAATAACTGAAAATGCAGTTTAAATATACCCATCTTAGACTATCTGTGCGGACCGCACAAAAAGGATTGCGGCCGCGAAGCTCACAATGTTGACTGTAGTGACATACTTTGGTATTTTGGCCATAACTCTTTCTACAGATGTCCAAATTATGAATTCCTTATCTTTCTGGAAACTAGAAATGAAGATCTATAACTTGTTATTTTGAATTATCTCAAAATTCCTTGCAGATCAAATGATATAGGCTTCCGAAATCAGACTAGTGAACCTACGAATTCTTCCTCACCACGAACCGCACAAAATCGAGTGCGGCCGCAAGGTCCGCAGCCATAAAGGCCCCTTTCGAGGTCACCTAAAATTATTGCGGACCGCACAAGCGGGTTTAGAGATCTGCAACTTCTCTAAACCTGCAAAAACTATGTTATTAAGTCTAAAACATCCTATAACCTATCCAAAACTCATCCAAACTCTCGGGACTCCAGACCAGATATGTTTACTAACTCAAAAACATCATATGACCTACTCATGTAATCACATCATCAAAAGAACATGCAAATCCATGAATTAAACCTTAAAACTCATCATTTTTATCAAGAACACTTAAAGTTCATAACTCCTTAACCGAAAGTCCAACTCACGTCAAATAAGCTCTATTTTTCACCAAATTTCACAATTATCATTTAAATACTATAAAAAGTTTATACCGGGCTCCAGAACCAAAATACGGGGCCGATACCAATGGTTTCAAATATTAATACTTTTTCTTTATTTCTTAGATAATGCAGCAAAATAATTTCTTTAATAATTGATTTATAAGGTTTGGGACCTCGGAATTCATTTTGGCAGACGCCCAAGCCCCATATTTTATTGCGGACCTCCCGAGATCGTCAAAATATGAATCAGTGTCCGTTTGCTAAAAATATTGACCAAAGTCAATCATAATAATATTTTAACTTTAGAAATTTCTATTTTTCATATTTTCACATAGAAGGCTTTCCGGATATAGGTCCGGACCACACACACAAATCGAGGTGACATAAAAAAGAGATTTTTAAGCCTCAGAATACTGAATTTGTTTCTAAAATAAGTGATGACCTTTTGGGTCATCACATTCTCCACCTCTAATACAACCGTTAGTCCTCGAACGAACATAAAAAGGACGTATCTGAGTCAGGAAAAAGATGAGGTTAATGGCTCCACATATCGAATTCCCAGGTCGATGCCTCAACATGCTGACCTCTCCACTAAACATGAACAGAAGGGAAACTCTTCAATCTCAAGTGACGAACTTGCCCGTCTAGAATAGCCACCGGATCCTCCTCATATGACAAGTCCTTGTCCAAATGAACATTGCTGAAGCCAAACACGTGGGATGGATCACCGTGTTAATTCCAAAGCATAGACACATGAAACACTGGATGCCTGTTTGATAAGCTCAACGACAACGCAAGTCTGTAAGAAACCTCCCCCACTCGAGCAAGAATATCAAATGGGCCAATGAACCTAGAGCTAAGCTTTCCCCTCTTCCCAAATCTCATCATGCCCTTCATAGGTGACACCCGAAGCAATACCCGCTTACCGACCATGAAAGTCAAATCACGAACCTTATGGTCGGCATAACTCTTTTGCCTAGAATGAGCTATACGAAGCCTATCTTGAATGATCCTGAGCTTGTCCAAGGCATCCAACACAAGATTCGTACCTAACAATCGAGCATATGCCGGCTCAAACCATCCAACCGGAGACCGACACGACCTACCATATAAAGCCTAATAAGGAGCCATCTGAATACTCGAATGGTAACTGTTGTTAGAGGCAAACTCCGCTAAAGGAAAAAATTGATTCCACGAGCCTCAAAAGTCAATGACACAAGCTCAGAGCATATCCTCCAAAAATCTAAATAGTCCACTCAGACTGCCCGTCTGTTTGGATGAAATGCTGTGCTTAGCTCAACCCGTGTGCCCAACTCTCGCTGAACTGCTCTCCAGAAATATGCGGTAAACTGCGTACCTCGGTCCAAAATGATAGACACGGGCATACCATGAAGGCGAAAAATCTCCCTGATATAGATCTTAGCTAACCTCTCAAAAGAATAGGAGACTGGAACAGGAATGAAATGCGCTCACTTGGTCAGCCTATCAACAATAACCCATACTGCATCGAACTTCCCTAAGTTCGTAGGAGCCCAACAATGAAATCCCTACTACAAACCAGAACTGTACTTGTGGTAACTGCTTCAGAAGCCTCAGCTTCGGGCCTGGCTGGAAGAGCATAACATTGGGGTCGGGCCTTACCACCCTGGACTACATCTCTAGGATGGCTTGCAGCTGGCTGGCCTCCACCTCTCGCGGCCTGGGATCCACCTCTAACACCTCTACCTCCACTTCTAGTACCTTTACCTCCACCTCTAGCTGGCTGGGCAGGTTGTGGAACACTCGGTGTCTAAACCATAGCACAGGAACCCGGATGTTGAGTGCTGCTCGATGCTCGAGGATAATATCTAGCAATGTGCCTCATGTCGCCACAAGTAAAACAAGCCTTTGGCTACTAGGGTTGACGACCCCGAGAACTTTGAAGTGGAGGTGCACTGATAGGAGCTAGTGATGCATTATAGGAGTGCTGATCGAAATACTACATTTGGGAACCACAATCACCTGGGGCACTGTGAGAAGCCTGGAGTGCTGACTGAAAAGGCCTAGGAGGATGGCCTCTTCCAAAAGATTCTCTGCTTCAAGATGAGGCGCCACTGAATCTTCCTGAATGACGAGGCCTCTTGTTAGGCTTCTGACCACCTCCCTGCAATTAAACCATCTCAATTCTACTAGCCACATTGGCCGCCTCTTGAAAGGAATTTTTACTCCCCGTCTCCATAGCCATCTGAAGTCGAATAGGCTGAATGAGTCCCTCAATTAACCTCATCACTCCCTCTCTCTTAGTGGGAAGTTAAGAAGAGTATGCAAGGCCAAATCTATAAACCTAGTCTCATACTAAGTAACGGTCAGGAACTCTGCTAGATACGCTCAAACTGCCTCCGATAGATTTCTCTCTAATTGACGGTAAGAAACTTCTCCAAGAATAGTTGTCAAAATTGATCCCAACTCAGAGCTGGTGACCCAACGGGTGTAGCCAAACAATAATCTCTCAACTAAGTATTGGCAGATCCAGAAAAGTGAAAAGTAGCAAATTCGACCCCGTTGGTCTCCACTATCCCCATGTTCTTGAGAACCTCATGATAGCTGTCTAAATAATCCTGGGGATCCTCAAATGATGCACCGCTGAAAGTGGTATTTAAGAGCTTGGTGAACCTTTTCAATCTCCAGAAGGAATCGACAGTCATAACTGCTCTGTCACGGGTCTAGGCTACCATATCCGGCGAAATTGCTCCAACTGACTGAGCTGCTGGAGTCTGAAAGTGGGGAGCCACCTGCTCTGGAGTGCGAGTAGCAGGAGTCTGGGCTCCTCCTCTAGCCTGAGAGACGTTTGGTGCTACAGGAAGCAATCCTTCCCAGGTGAAAAACTCCATAAGGCCCACTAGGCGGACCAGAGCATCCTGAAGTACTAGGGTAGCAATGAACCCCTCTGGGACCTGAACTAGGACAACCAGAACAACCTAGGCTTGAACCTCCTCATAAAACTCAACTTGAGGCCCTGCCACTAGTGCTGCTACCTCGGGCTAAGCTCTAGCATGACCTCGGCCTCTAGCACGGCCTCGCCCTCGCCCTCTGCCCCTTGTGGGAGCTGCTGCTGGGGGTTCGGGCTGCTAGTCAGCAAATGAGGAAGCGCATGTTCTTGGTATCTGCGAAAGAATAGAGTAAAATTCAATCAGCATTGAGAAACCAAACCGCACGACTGGAATGAATAGATGTGATGTTTTCCTAACTCTGTAGCTTTTGAGGATAAATACAGACGTCACCGTACCGATCCCTCAGACACTACTAAGCTTTTCTGTGAATTGTGAGACCTATGTAACGTAGAGCATTGATACCAACTTTTCATGACCCGGATTTCCCACCCTCGGAAGTCATGATGGCGCCTACTAGTGAAAGCTAGGCAAGCCAACCAATTAAACTATTTAACTTGTTTCCATTTTTATTCCAATAACAGATAAGAGCCAATAATTAGTAACAACAGAATTGAATAAGCGAAAGGCTGCATTGTAAAGTTCTAATAATATTGCTAATACCAATCCATTACAAATCTACCCAAGACTGGTGTCACATTACAGACTGTCTAGGAGTACTACAAATAAAGGTATGAAATAAATAAATACAACACTATCTCTGGAATCACATGAAAGAAATAGGAATAGTAGATAGAAGGAGACACCAAGGCTTGCGAGCGCCTGCAGGACTACCTCGGGTCTCCCTATGAACGAGAAACAACAATCTTACTGCGGTCCGAAATCTAAAGCACTAGTATTTGCACAAAAGAGTGCAGAGTGTTGTATCAGCACAACCGACCCCGTGTGTTGGTAAGTGCCTAGCCTAACCTTGACGAAGTGACGAGGCTAGGACCACACTACCAAATAAACCTATGCAGTTAAATCATATACATCGGAAATAGAAGCACATAATTAACACAAAAGTCGGGTGGGGGAAACATGCTGCGGGGAGTAACATGTAACAATAGAATAATAGTAATGTAAGGAACGCCGTAAATCAAATACTAGCAGAAGATAAGAAAATAAGAAACAAGTACACATGTAATGGAGTTGCAGGCGTGCAACCGATCCCACTGTTGCAAGCGTGCGACCCGCTCCCATTTCATATATTTTTGTCGCAGGCGTGCAATCCGCTCCAATTTCATATATTATCGTTGCATGCATGCAACACGCTCCCCTTTCGTATACTACCATTGTAGGCATGGAAACCGCTTCCATTTCATATATTACAGTTGCAGGAGTGCAATCCGCTCCCATTTCATATTTCAACACCAATCATAAAAGAGTCGCAACAAGGAAACAATAATGTTACAACAATATCCTGGCAATGGAACAATAATACAACAACAACATCCCATCAAGGGAACAGTGTTATAACATCATCATCCCGGTAAGGGAACAGTAATATAATACTCATATGAAGCACGAATAAAGCACAACAGAGTCATAACAATTACAATACAAGACTCACGGGCATGCTTGACACCGATGTATAGATACTCGTCACCAAGCCTATACATTATACTCCACAACTAACACATAACAATTAAAACACAACTCCTAATTCCTCAAGCTAAGGTTAAACGAAACACTTACCTCGATGCCACGAACACAACTCAAGCCTTAACTATCGCTTTACCTCTTGATTCTACCACCAACTCGCTCGTATCTAGCCACAAGCTACTTAATTACATATATGAATACTAAATGAATCAATTCTAATACATGACAATAAGTTTTCTAAAGTTTTTCTCAAAAAGTAAAAAACGACCCCGGGCCCTCTTGGTCCAAACCCGAAATTCGGATCAAAACCTGATTAGCCATTCAGACCGAACCCAAATATATAATTGGTTTTAGAATCCAATCTCAATTAGAGGTCTAAATCCCCAAATTAAATATTCTTAGGTTTTACCCAAAATTTCTAATTCCACCATGAAAATCCTAGATTCTAGGATAAAATCTTGTAAAAAGAAGTTGAGTAAAGAAAAGGAGTTAGAAATCACTTACTAATATTTTGGAGAAGAAAGTGCATTTGGAAAATAGCCTCTTACATTTTTGGGATTTTGAAAATGATAAATAACTGCAAATACCGTTGAAATATACCTATCTCAGATGACCCACACAAAAAGAATTGCGGCCGCGGAGCTCACCAAGTTGACTGCAGTGACATGCTTTAGTATTTTCGCCATAACTTTCTCTAAAAATGTCCAAATTGTGATTTCTTTACCTTTTTGAAAACTCGACATTAAGGAATACAACTTTTGTGTTTGAATCATCTCTAAATTCCTTGTAGATCAAAAGATATAGGCTTCCGAAATCAGATCAGTGAACTTGCAGATTCTTCCTCACCGCGGACCGCACAAAATCGAGTGCGGCCGCAAGGTCCCTCTACCGCGGACGACACAAAATCCTTTGCGGCCGCACAGGCCCCTTCCGCGGTCACACATAATCATTGCGGATCGCACAGGTGGGTTCAGAGATCTGCAACTTCTCTGAACCTACAACTGTATTTTTAAGTCTAAAACATTCTAGAACATATCCGAAACTCACCTGAACCTTCGGGACTCCAAACCAAATATGCATACTAACTCAAAAATATCATATGAACCTACTCCTTCAATCACATCATCAAAATAATATGTAAAACCATAAATTAAACCTCAAAACTCATCATTTTCATCAAGAACGCTTAAAGTTCATAACTCTTCAACCGGAAGTCCAACTCACGTCAAATAAGCTCCATTTTATACGAAATTTCACAGTTATCATTTAAATACTATAACAAGTTTGTATTGGATTTCAGAACTGAAATACGGGCCCAATACCAATGGTTTCAAACATTAATTGTTTTTCCTCATTTCTTAGATAATTCAGCAAAATAATTTCTTTAAAAAATAATTTCTAAGGCTTGGGGCCTCGGAATTTATTTTCGGGCATACGCCAAAGTCCCTATTTTACCCCGGACCTCCCAGGATCGTCGGAACACGGATCCGGCTTCGTTTGCTAAAAATATTGACAAAAGTCAGCCATAATTAAATTTTAACTCTAAAAATTTCTATTTCTCATATTTTCACATAGAAGGCTTTTTGGATATAGGTTCGGACCACGCACACAAACTAAGGTGATGTAAAAATAAGATTCTTAGGCCTTGAAACACCGAATTTGTTTCTAAAACAAGTGATTCCTTTTGAATCATCACATATGGAAATGATAAAGATACGCTTGTACTTGTTAATGTGGATTTGCTAGTTAGGAGACCCATAATCAGCCACTATACACAAATTTAAAAAGGGTAATTAACTGATAGATATATAAGTGATTTATTTGGGAATAAAATCTTGATGGATATAAGTATGGAATATGGATGAGCATCAAAAAATTGAAACAAGTTGTTTGTTACGGTGGAACTTCTACTATTACTAGTAGTTAGTATTTACCAAAAACAAACAGACAGTTCTTTGTGATGTAATGGACAGTGATCTAGCAGAGTTAACGATTAATTTGTAGCATTCAATTTCTTTAATCTAATTGAATAGAATAACTCGATTCTATGCTGATGGCAGACGATAACAAACATACGGTAAAATAGTTTAAGTGTGCACAAATTAATCCAGTATTTAGAGGGTTTTATGAGATACATGAATTCATACTTTCCTTCTAGATGTGTATAGTTTGTTTTTTCAAAAATACTCATATGTGTTGCACCCAAATTCAAAGTAACATATGATGCAACATTAATTTAGTGTGCACCTTTAAGTGAGGTTGTAAATTCAAATCTTATAATACTCTTCGTAATACTACACTTATTTTCCTAAATCCTAGATTTGTCTCAATCCGGGCATTGCCGTTAGGATCGTTTGGTACGAGAGATAAGGTGGGATAAATGTATGAACAAAATTTATAACGTATTTGGTTAGCCGTAGGATAAATTTATACCTTCAATCAAATACTATATAAATTTAATATCAGACTTAATCTAGAATATCTCATCTTTTTCCATCAACCTTAAGATTATTTCATCCCATCTCTCATATAATATAAATTAGTCATGTAACTATAATCCCGGAATAACTTAGTCTATATACCCGACGACATTGTATTAATACGAAGAAGTAGTGGGATGACATGCCACGAAATTCCCACCAAGTTGTCAGCATGATATAATATACCAATGCCACTAGCTTTAGAACAAAAAAATTCGAGATCCGTAGCCGTGTTGCTGCTGTCTCTCTTTCATTATTTTACAGAAGGAAAAGGATATCAACATCTATTATTTGATGTGGAAAATTGAAAGCTCCATTTCTCAGGTGGGCTGACTCAAAGATACGCTGCTTTTGTTTCCATTCACCCAATGTATAAACATTACTACCCCACATAAGCATTTATAGATGTAGTACGTACGGCTAATTACACGTGTAGTCATTATGTCCACTTGTCATCTGAGGTGGCCATTTGAAACTGATGGTATGATGATAATATAAGTGACTGTTTGGACATAAGAATTGTAAAAATTCAACAAACAAAAAGTGAAATTTTCCAAATAAATATGATATTTAAAAATTAAAGATGTGTTTGGAAATGAATATAATTTGGGATTGTTTTTGATGTTTCGTGAGTGATCTAAATGAAAATTTTGAAAAATAGATTTTTGTAGTTTTTTAAATTTTCGAAAAATTTCAAAATTCATCTTCAAGAGAAAATTATAAATTTTATGGCCAAATGTTGATTTCGGAAAAATTGAAAAAATTCTTACGTCCAAAACGGGCTTAAGTCAGTTGTGTAGTGGAAAATTTACCCTTTTTCTTATTCTTTCCGTTTCAATTTAAATGAGATAATTTGACTCGACATGAAATTTAAGGACCTGTTTGACCATAGATTTTGCCAAATATATATGGATTTTATTTGGCAAACACATATTTGGCCATAAAATTTGCCTACATTTTGGTCAAATCTTAAATCCCAAAACCAGCTCGATAGCTGGTTTTGGGCCAAAATATTTACAAACACTAATGATATACATATTTTTTCAAAATAAATTGGGAAATATGTTTTGAAAACGTATGTCCAAACACATTTTCACCTTAAAACCAAATTTCACCCAAATCAGATTTTTGAAAATAAATTTGAAAATCTATGGCCAAACGTTGTTTAAAAGAAAAAAATGCTTTTAAAACTTGTGATCTTAAAAGCTTAAGTGGTAAAAGTTTTGTGAGGCCATCGTATTTTTATGAGTATAAAAGATTCACATTAAGGGCAAAATAGGTAAAATCAAGAGGTTAAAGTCGATTTATTTTTCTCATGACCCGAATTTTTTACCATCGGAAGTCATGATGACGCATACTCGTAGAAGCTAGGCAAATCACAAAATATAAAAATCACTAACTCTTTCATTTTAACCTTTTTAACAATATTGAACTAACGTGTAATCAATATTTAAATATTAACATTAATTGAAATCAAGCTGCAGACTTAGTCTAATATAATAACCAAAACTAGTACGACAATGCCAACATACGTCTTTACCCGGAATCCGGTGTCACAATACCACGAACGGACTATGATTACTATAACAAATGTCTGAAAGAAATACAATCTATCTGAAAACCAATTGAAAACATAGTACATAATAAGATAGAACAGAACGCCAGGCCTACAAACGCCTGCAGGACTACCTTGGAATCTCTAGCTGGACTGAAGGCAGCCACCCCAAGTGCTACTGTCCAAAAGTTGCTCCGGGATCTGCATATAGTGCAGAGTGCGGCATCAGGACAATCGACCCTATGTGCTGGTAAGTGCCTGGCCTAACTCCGGCAAAGTAATGACGAGGCTAGGACCAGACTCCAGATAAACCTGTGCAGTCATATAATATGCAGCGGAAAATAAAACAGGAATGAACAAATAAAAATGGGATGGGGTACATGCTGTGGGTGAAATATCAAGTCGAGCAGTAATTTAAGAGATATATAAGAGAACAATTTAAGATCTACATCAATCAATAATAACACTGTTGCGGTGTGCAACTCGATTCCTATCACTTATCACTATTGCGGCGTGAAACTCGATCTATTTATGTCATTGTTGCGGCGTGCAACCCGATTCATTTATATCATTGTTGCGGCGTATAACCCGACCCATTTATATTATTATTGTAGTGTTCAACCCGATCCAAATATAATATTATCGTCAACCCTATCCAAACATAACATATTTGCGACGCGCAACCCGGTCCAAATATAATATTGTTGGCGCACAACCGGATCCACATATGTAAGTAACATCAATCATAACAAGAGTCCCAACAATGGATCAATAAAGAACTAGATTATCTTGGCAAGGAAATCAACAATAAAAGTAAATATGACCCGGCAAGGGAGAAACATCTATAGCCAATCTTGTTCCAACACCTTTCTACCTCTGCTAACACAAATACTAAATCATATGTAATTTCCATGAGAACAATCTTAATCCTTCTTCAATACCGAGAATCATCAATTAAAGAAACGGTAGTATTATTTAGGAACACAATAAATTATAATCTAAGACTCACAGTCATGCTCGACACTAACATATAGATACTCGTCACCATGCCTATACGTGGTATTCAGCAACAAGTAAATACAAATATGAAACAACTCCTAATCCTTCAAGCTAAGGTTAGAACAAACACTTACCTCAAACTTTCACGGCCAACTCAAACCTCAAACACTGCTTTCCTTTTGAATATGGCTCCAAATCAGTCGTATCTAGACATAATAGACTTAATAACATCAATGAATGCTAAACAATTTAATTCCAATACTTAATTATAGCTTTGTAACGACCCGGCCGGTCGTTTTAGAAAATTACGCCCCAATCCCCAATTTAACTGTTTCCCTAAGTTCATTTCTGCTATTGTGGTTTGCCGGGAGAGTCGGTTCTGAAATTTGGAGTATTTTGGGACACTTAGTCCCTAAATGAGAGCTTTAAAGTTAGAAAATGGTCCGTAACGGGAACAGTGTTAAGAAGACCTCGGAACGGAAACCCGATGGTTCCATTAGCTCCATTAGGTGATTTCGGGGTTAGGAGCGCGTTCAGAATGTATTTTGGAGGTCCGTAGCTCAATTAGGCTTGAAATGCCGAAGTTTGAAATTTAGGCGAAATCCGAACGATATGTGAGATTTTGATCCGGGGGTCAGAATGGAATTCCGACAATTTCTGTAGCTTCTTTATGTGATTTTGGATATGTTCGCAAATTTTCAGGTCATTCGGACGTCGTTTGGTTGGGTTTTAGATTGAATGTGCATTTCGGAAAGTTTTAAGGAATTTAGGCTTGAATTCGATGTGAATTATGGGTTTCGATGTTGTTAGACATGTTTTGAGGATTGGAACAAGTTTGAATAAGGTATTAGGATGTGTTGGTGTGTTTGGATGAGGTCCCGGGGGCCTCGGGATGAATTCGGGTGATTAAACGGCAAGAATCTTGGAAGTTGCAGCAGGCTAGTGCCTGCCTTCTGTAGTTTTCACTTCTGCGGAGCTTGGACCGCAGAGGCGAGTCCGCGGAAGCGACATTGGCTCCGCAGGAGCGAGTTCGTGGGGGGCCCGCCTAGTTCGCAGGAGCGGACCTCAGATCGCGGAGGCGGTCACGCAGGAGCGGAAAGCCTTCCGCAGGAGCGGGAGTGGACTGTTTGGTGGCCTTCCACAGGAGCAGACTTTTGTCCGCATAAGCGAAGTCGCAGAAGCGACTTGGCTTCCGCAGAAGCGGCTTTCGAGTAAATGGCCAATGGTCGCAGAAGCGACCATATGCCCGCAGAAGCGTAGTCGCTGAAGCAACCTGGAGACCGCAGAAGCGGAAAACGACCTGGGTTTAATGAGCAGTGAGGGTTAAAATTTCAGAAACATTTCCAACCATTGAGGGCTCGACTTTAGGGGCAATTTGGGTGATTTTGAAGTAGAATTCGAGAGGTTTCTTCAGGTAATCAATTATGGACTCCAATTATGATTGTTGTTGATAATATTATGCAAGTTTTTCATGAAAATGGAGGAATTTGGGGTAATTAATGGGGGTTTTCACCCTAGACCAAAACCTTAGGAAATCAAAGGTTTGAATGAGCAAATGGAGTCCGAATTTAGTAAACTTTATATGTTTAGACTCGTATTGAGACGAGGGTTCCGAATATGTAACTTTCGTGATTTTTTCGATAAGCGTACCGAAAGTCGGGTTTTGGCAACTTATGGGTTTTGGTGTATGTTGAGTTGTTTGATTGGGTAATGCCCAATTGACCTATTTTGATATGATTCTGTTGATTGTTATCAGATACTACACCTGTCGAGGCCGGCATTCGCGGCAAGAGAGTTGTTTCTTAGCGGTTTTGTACCGGAGTTGAGGTAAGTGGCTTGTCTAACCTCGTGTGGGGGAATTTTCACCCCTAGGATATTATGTGATAGTTTAAATGCCTTGTACGCGAGGTGACGGGCGTGTACATGCGCTGGTTGTTGAACACATAGGGTTGTCTCTTAGCGGTTTTGTACCGAAGTCGAGGTAAGTGGCTTGTCTAACCTCGTGTGGGGGAACTTCCACCCCTAGGATTTTTATGTGATAGCTTAAATGCCTTGTACGCGAGGTGACGAGAGCATACATGCGCTGGTTGTTGAACACATACTTTATCAAAAATGCCTAATTTGTGATATCCCTATTTTTAGCTGATTAATTCGATTCCCGAGATCCCGAGTTATTGGTAGGGACTGCGGGTTCGATTCCCGAGATCCTGAGTTATTTGTAGGGACTACGGGTTCGATTCCCGAAGATCCTGAGTTATTGATTATTTATTGAGACATGGGCTGCGGGTTCGATTCCCGGAGACCCAGAGGTACTGTCAATGGGACTGTGGGTTCGATTCCCACAGGTCCTGGACTTATTTTATTGAGTTGGTTATTTGTTGTTAGCTTAATTGTAGACGGTTGCAGCAATCATCTTATTGTTGTTATTTCGGAAATTATTTTCATTTAAACTGTTTATTATTGTTATCATCATTATATTATTGTTTCTCAGTAGGGCCCTGACCTTCCTCGTCACTACTCCATCGAGGTTAGGCTTGGCACTTACTGAGTACCGCCGTGGTGTACTCATGCTACTCTTATGCACACTTTTGTTGTGCAGATCCAAGTACATCAGAGCAGGCTCGTACTAGGTGATTTCGCAGCTTTCAGGGAGACCTCGAGGTATGATCCGCTACGTTCGCGGATCCGGAGGCTTTTCCTTCTATTCTGATAGTATTAGTTGAAATTTTTCCTTCATTTCGTTGTTTGATACTCTTTACACATAGAGCCACAGTTGTATATCCTCTTTTAGTCTATGTTACCCGTGAGATTCTGGATCTTGGTAGTGTTTACACAGTGTGTTGAAGGATATATGTGCCATGCAGCACGGATTACATATCTTTTTATGCTATTTTTCTGCTGTTTCTTATTTAAGTGTTTATAGCTTGTATATTCCACAACGTGTTAGGCTTACCTAGTCGTGGGGACTGGGTGCCATCACGACATGTTCACGATTGGTGAACTAGGGTCGTGACAAGCTGTCCCATCATTCTTCCCAAAAAGTTAAAAATTGGCCCCGGGCCTACTTGGTCGAAATACGAGGTTCGGACCAAAACCCGATCACCCATTCACCCATGAGTCCAAATATATAATTTATTTTGAAATCCGACCCCAAAACGAGGTCAAATTCCCAAATAATCAAAAATCCCTAACTCTACCCAAATCCCTAATTTTCTACCCTTAATCTCATATTTTAGGCCGAGGAATCTAGTGGGTGTTGATAAAAATGGAAGAAAACGAGTTTAAGATTACATACCTATGAAGCTATGATGAAGTTTCTCTTTACAAATTGCCCAAGAGATGTGGAGAAGAAGAAGTTCGCGCAAAATGGCAAAATTCCCGCAATACATTATGTTTTTGAATTTAAAAATAACTGGGCAAATTTCGGTCTATGCGATCGCGAAAAAGGGAATGCGATCACATAGTGGACTGGCTTCCTACGCTACATGATCACGAATGAGGAAATGCGATCGCATATAACAAGCAACCCCAACCTTCCTATTCTCCTATGCGGTTGCACCTATACCCATGCAATCACATAGTGCAATAGACTCTTCCCCCTATGCTGTGCTATGCGATAGCGAATGCACCTATAGATCGCATAGTACTACACATCAAATACCAGAAAAATGCTAGGCAACAGATTTTTGAGTTCCAAAACTCCCCAACACCTATCCAAAACTCACCTGAGCCCTCGGGGCTCCAAACAAAATATAACAAAACCTCAAAAACATATTACATATTTATTCATGTAATCAAATCACCAAAATAACATCATGAACATCTAATTAAACCTCAAAATTAATATAATTTCTCAAGACTTCTTTAAACATCAAATTTTGCATTTAAGGTCCGAATCACGTCAAATAAATTCCGTTTCTTACCAAACATCACCGACAACACATATAAATCATATTGAACCTGTACCGGGCTCCGAAACCATAATACGGGACCGATACCACATGTTTTGACATAATAGTTCATTGAAAAACCTTTATATTTTTTAGAAAATAATTTCTTTCAAAAATTTATTTTTCGGACTTGGGACCTTGGAATTCGATTACGAGCATATGCCCAAGTCCCATATTTTTTCACGGACACTCCAAGACCGTCAAATTACAGGTCTGGGTCTGTTTACCCAAAATATTGACCGTAGTCAACTTAAATGCGTTTTAAGCCAAAATTTCAATATTTTTCACAGATTTGCACATAATAGTTTACCGGCTACGCGTCCGGACTGCACACACAAATTGAGGTGATGCTGAAAGAGGTTTTTCAGGTCCCGTAAGTACCTGAGTCGGGGAAAAGATGGGTAGAACGGCTATGCATATCTGACTCGGGCTCATGCCTCAACAGCTAACCTCTCCACTAAACACGAATAGATGGAAAACTCTCCAATCTCAACTGACGAACCTGACAGTCTAGAATAGCCACCGACTCCTCCTCGTAAGAAAAGTCCTTGTCCAATGGGACAATGCTAAAATATAACACGTTGGATGGATCGCCGTGATATTTTGGAAGCACGGACATATAAACACTGGATGCATAGCTAATAAGACCGGCAGTAATGCAAGTTTGTAAGCCACCTCTCCCACTCGATCCAGAATCTTAAACGGGCCAATGAACCTAGGGCTAAGCTTGCCCTTCTTAAATCTCATCACGCCCTTCGTAGGCGACACTCGAAGCAATACCCGCTCACCGACCATGAAAGCTAAATCTCGAACCTTGTGGTCCGCATAACTCTTTTGCTTGGACTGAGCTGTACGAAGCCTATCCTAAATAATCCTGACCTTGTCCAAGGCATCCTGAACTAGATCCGTACCCAGCAACCAAGACTCTCTTGGCTCAAAACATCCAACCGAAGACTGACACAACCTACCATATAAAGACTTATAATAAGCCATCTAAATACTTGATTAGTAACTGTTGTTATAGGCAAACTCTGCTAAACACAAAACTGATCCCACGACCCTCCATAGTTAATGACACAAGCTCAGAGCATATCCTCCAAAATCTGAATAGTCCGCTCGGACTGCCCGTCCATCTGAGTATGAAATGATGTGCTCAAATTAACCCATGTGCCCAACTCTCGCTGAAATACTCTCCAGAAATGTGAGGTAAACTGTGTACCTCAGTTCGAAATGATAGACACGGGCATACCATAAAGACAAATAATCTTCCAGATATAGATCTCAGTTAACCTCTCGGAAGAATATGAGACTACCACATGAATGGAATGTGCTGACTTGGTCAGCCTATTAACAATAACCCACACTACATTGAACTTCCTTTTAGTCCATGGGAGTCCAACAATGAAGTCCATAGTGATATGCTCCCACTTCCACTCAAGAATCTCAATCTTTTGGAACAAACCACCAGGCCTCTGATGCTCATCCTTAACCTGCTAGCAATTCAAAAACCGAGCCACATATGCAACGATATCCTTCTTTATTCTCCGCCACTAATAAAGTTGCCGCAAATCCTGATACATCTTTGTAGTGCCCGAATGAATAGAGTATAGGGAGTTATGGGCCTCCTAAAAAATCAACTCTCAAAGACCATCCATGTTAGGCACACAAACTCAACCCTGCAATCTTAAAACTCCATCATTATCTAAGGTAACCTGCTTGGCACCTCTGTGCTGCACCATGTCCCTAAGGACACACAAATAGGAATCATCATACTGCCGATCTCGGATACGCTCCAATAAAGAGAAACAATCGACCGTGAAAGCTAACACACGACTGGGTTTATAAATATCCAACCTCACGATAAGATTGGACAAAGCCTGAAAAGCCAAAGCAAGCGGTCTCTTACCAACCGAAATATAAGAAAGACTGCATATACTAGCTGACTTCCTACTCAAAGTATCCACCACCACATTGGCCTTTTCCGGATGATATAAGATGGTGATATCATAGTCTTTTAATAGCTCCAATGACCTTCTCTGCCTCAAATTCAACTCCTTCTGCTTGAACAAATACTGCATACTCTTGTGATCCGTGAACACCTCACATGCCACGCCATACAGATAATGCCTCCAAATCTTCAACGCGTGAACAATGGCTGCTAACTCAAAATCATGAATCGGATAATTCTTCGCATGAATCTTCAACTGACGCGAAGCATAAGTAATGACCTCGACCTCCTTCACCAACAATGTACCAAGCTTAATAGGAGATGCATCACAATAAACTGTATACGAGCCTGAACCTATGGGAAAAACCATCACTAGTGCCGTAGTCAAAGTTGTCTTGAGCTTTTGAAAGCTCGCCTCACACTCATCCAACCAACTGAACTGGGAACCCTTCTGGGTCAACCTGGTCATCGGGGTTGCGATAGATGAAACCCTTCCACAAATCGATGATAGTAGCCTGCCAATCCCAAGAAATATCAGATCTCTATAGCTGATTGATAATAGGTGATATAGTCGCCATTTATAATGTAGATACCCATTCTTTGTTGTTGTTTTTGTTATGGAAATTGCCGATTAAATGCTTGAATTGATGATAATTGGTTTCGCAGGGAATGCAAGATAAACAAAGAACAAAATGAAGCGTTTGGAGGCAAGAACATGCATAAATGACCCACTTGAGAAGTACCCGAGCAGAAGATAAGTTCAAAGAATTGATAGCTGGAAACAAAAAAAATTATAGGAATTCCCGCGGTTGGCCGTGGTTCACTGCGGTCCTCGCCACGATCCTCTACAGAAGGTGCCGCGGTTGACCGCGGTCGACGCCGCTGCCGTGGACGAAGCTAGGCAGTTCAAAAACTTATGGGCCTAAGTTTAAAATCGAGAAAACTTTTGTAAACCCTTTATGTAATGTAGAAAACTCGCTCAAACGCTAGTTAGGCTTAATTTTGGAGTTTATTAGCAAGAGAAACAAGTGTGAGAGATCACAAAAACACCATTACTTTTTATTCTTCTTATTTTTCTTGCAAATTATGAGCATGAATTCTTTAGCTATTGATTTACCCATTATCATGAGTAGAAAAATTCTTAATTTAAGGTTTTGATGAAACCCGTTGGGAATTACTTGGTTGTTTTATCAATATAATTAGGTTTTGTTGTTTAATCTCTAATTGTTCATATACGTTTTGATTGTGGAATAGTTGAAAGGGCCCTCAATTGTTCGTTCCTATTTAGTGTGTATCTTCTTGAGAGAGAGTGTATATTTAGGTGATTGTATGAACAACATCACTCATGGAGTATAGACGAGAGTCATAACAGAGGGTTTAGGGGTTGGATTAGAGATAACAAAATCCCAGTTGCAATCTAAGTGAACTGAATTGTGATATTAACTAACGTAACTTGAGAGAGTGAGTTTAGTAGATTATTATAATTTCTTAAGAAAGAATTATGATAAACTGAGAGTTCATGATTGTTCGAGATAGATAAATCTGAATTATAAGAAATATACAACCAAGGAAATGACCAACATGGGAAATCAATACCTTAGACCTCCTTAATATTGTTTACACATCAATCATAGTTATTTTAGGAAACCGAAAGTTTGAGGAAACGTGTCGCGGGAATTATGTAAATTTGATTGTCACGACCCTAGTTCACCAATCGTGAACATGTCATGACGGCACCCAGTCCCCACGACTAGGTAAGCCTAACACGTTGCGGAATATACAAGTTTATGAACATTAAATAAGAAATAGCGGAAAATGATATAAATAAGAATGTAATTTGTGCCGCTTGGCACATACACCCGTCAAACACACTGTATAAACACCACCAAGACCCGGAATCCCACGGGTAACACAGACTAAAAGAGAGAATACAACGGTGGCTCTATGTGTGAAGAGTATCTAACAAAGACATGAGAGAAAACATCTACTAATACTATCAGAATAGAAGGAAGGCCTCCGGATCCGCGGACGTAGCAGATCATACCTCGAGATCTCCCAAAATGCTGTTGAATTACCTAATATGAGTCTGTCCTGATGTACCTGGATCTGCACAACAAAAGTGTGCAGAAGAGTAGCATGAGTACACCACGGCGGTACTCAGTAAGTGCCAAGCCTAACCTCGATGGAGTAGTGACGAGGAAGGTCAGGGCCCTACTGAGAAAAACAATAATATGATGGAAATAGCAATAATAAGCAATTTAAATGATAATAATTCCAAAATAGCAACAATAAAATGATTACCGCAACCGTCTACAATTAAGATAACAACAAGTAACCAACTCAATAAAACAAGTCCAGGACCTGTGAGAATTGAACCCACAGTCCCATTGATAGTACCCATGGGTCTCCGGGAATCGAACCCGCAGCCCATGTCTCAGAAAATCTCAGGATCTCCGGGAATCGAACCCGCAGTCCACATCTCAATAAATCTCAGGATCTCCGGGAATCGAACCCGCAGTCCATATCTCATTAACTCAGGATCTCCGGGAATCGAACCCGCAGTCCACAACAATATCACTCCGGGTCTCTGGGAATCGAACCCACAGCCCTGGGATCTCCGGGAATTGAACCCACAGTCCACAAACAAATAGCAAATCCGGGTCTCTGGGAATCGAACCCACAGCCCTGGGATCTCCGGGAATTGAACCCGCAGTCCACCAACACAACAAATAAAGAAAACGCACATGGAAAATATAATATGCTTAACTACAACTACACCGAGGACTAGTGCCAACAACTATCAAGAAGTTCAAGTAGGACAATTAGGCAATTAGACAGATAAATCCTACCTAATCATGCTTCCCTAACGAATACCAGGTAAATGTCACAATTTAATAAATTAAGAACGGGAATATCACGAATTGAACAATTCAAGTAAAGTGAGTTAGATACTCTTTACACATAGAGCCACAGTTGTATTTCCCTTTTAGTCCGTGTTACCGTGGGGTTCCGGATCTTGGTAGTGTTTATTTATTGTGTGACGGATGTATGTGCCAAGTGGCACGGATTACATATCTTTTATGTTATTTTCCGCTGTTTCTTATTTAAGTAATTAAAACTTATAGATTCCGCAACGTGTTAGGCTTACCTAGTCGTGGGGACTGGGTGCCATCACGACAGGTTCACAATTGGTGAACTAGGGTCGTGACATTGATAGTGGTAATTGGTGGGTTAATTCTCTGTGGTTCGACTCTGTGCTACAATACTTAGATTATATTTGCAACGCCCGCATAGTCTTTTGTGAGACTGAATTGAGCGTGATCAAATTTTGGTGTCGTTGCCAGGAAATTAAAGGTGTTATCAATTACAATTGAAGAAATACAAAGATTCCGATAGTAATCCATTTTCTCTTGACCAATATTTACATTGAAATTCTAACGGTTGAAATCTTGTGGAAAGTAGGTGTATGTCTAAGATTCTTCGAGGACTGGAGAACTAGTAGAAGGACTTTCAGACCTCGAGAAAATATTCAGGGCATTGAACCGTGCCAACAAAGGAATTCCACCAATTCAATAAACAAACCAACTCGAATTTGACATGGGTGACGTGAATAACGCCAACGGTAAAAACATGAATGAGCAAGTTAATTTGGAAGTTATGGGAGTGGCACCACTTGTGCCAGAAGCTGCACTTTATGACTGGGCACAGCCTACAGTTGACAATCTGGCCACTGCCATAGCTATGCCTTTTAATTCAAGCGGAGACATTCCAAATCACCAACAACATGCTGCATCTGCTGTAAAATAAAGGATTGTTCTCCGGGTCAAGCATTGAAGACCCACAATAACATTTGCAAACTTTCCTGTCTATTTGCATGACCCAAAGGCAGCCAAACGTGACCCCCGAAGCTATCAAGTTGCTTCTATTTCCATTCTCAGTAACTAGGACAGCTCAGACTTGGATAAATTCCCTCCCGATCAACTCTATCACAATATGGTAGGAATTAGTTAAGCAGTTCTTGAACAAGTTCTACCCACCTAACAAGACTGCATAGCAAATTGATGATATACTGCAGTACATGCAGCATGCCACAGAGTCATTCCAGGAAACTTGGGAAAGATTCAATGGGATGCTTATCAAGTGCCCTCGTCATAGTATTCCTGATCAGATGCTTGGCCAGCGATTTTACATGGGTCTAACTGAAAACCTGATGGCTAATGTAGACGCTTCAGTTAGAGGTGCATTCTTAAGCAAAATATTCATAGAGTGCAAGGTTCTATTAGACAAGATGTCACAAAATGCGGGATGGATGACCAGAGGTGCAACATTGGCACCCATACTACATTCTGTTCCATTATATCCCAATAATACACACGAAGAAAACATGGCCACACTTTTAACCCAGATGAGCTTATTTACAAAGAAAAATGATGAGATGGGTACTAAATAGGTGCACATTGTTGATAAAACAAATAAAGGGTTGTGTACTCTATGTATTAATCAGTCATATGTTTGTTCGTGGAACGGGGAAGGTGACAACCAAGGGGTCCGAGAAGATATGAATTATGTCAACAACTATGGGGCCAGAGACAAGGAGAACAATAGTGGAGACCGCAACAGAATCAACAGAACATGCCTAATATGCAGCAGCCTAGGGGTATGCACCCTCAAAATCAATTAGTGCTAGTACCCTATCAAAAACAACAGGGTTATCCATAGGAGAATCAACAACAAATTGGTCTATCAACCACCCCCGTAGAAGCAGGACAACAACATGGTTGAAATTATAGGTATGCTCCAACAACTTATTGGACAAATAACAAAGTGTAGGAAAAATTGGCAGTCCATGGTTCGGCTATCAAAAATATCGAAACACAACTGGGTTAGCTATCCATGGCATTGAACAACCACCCTCCAGGAACCTTACCTGCAGATACCAATGTTAATCCTAAGGAGCAGAACCCGAATCAGCTGATGGCAGTCAGTTTAAGGAATGGTAGAGATCTATATTGAGAGTAGGAAATTGCTCAGGCCGGCAGGAACACTACACCAGCTACCCAGAGCTATTAAACGAAGAACAATCAACAAAACTCACTGATGTAGCAGTTAAGCAAAGTCAGGAGGGTAAAGGTAAAGGAAAGGAGACTGAGCAAGTGGCCGAACAGGTGGCACCTCTTGTGCCAGCAATTCCTAGCAAAACGGAACCAACAGGTGGTGCCCAACTGATGATCCATGCACCCTTTCCTTAGAGATTGGTTAAGCAAAAGAAGGCAGACCAATACAAAAAATTTATGGAAATACTGCGCCAAATACAATTGAATATTCGGTTGATGGATGTTTTGAAGAAGATGCCTGGTTATGCCAAGATGATAAAGGATTTAATGTCAAAGAAGTTTGATTTTTAGGATTTATCCATTGTAACTCTGACACAAACCTGCAGTGCAGTGGTGGCAAAATCGACAGCCCAGAAAATGTCCGATCCAGGGAGCTTTACTATCCTATGTACTCTAGGGAGTTATGCCTTTGCGAATGCAATATGTGATCTGGGGGCCAGTATAAATTTGATATCGCTGGCCATATATACCAAATTGGGCATCGGCAAGGCCAAACCCACTTTGATGTTACTCTAGCTGGCTGATCGCACTTTAAAAAGGCCTACATGTATTCTTGATGATGTGCTGGTGCAAGTAGGGAAGTTCGTGTTACCTGCAGACTTTGTGATTCTAGACTGTTAGGTGGATGAAGAGATGCCCCCGATTTTGGGGAGACCATTTTTAGCCACTAGAAGAGCACTTATAGATTGCGAGACTGGGAAGCTTAAAATGAGATTGAATGATGAAGAAGTCATATTCAACGTTCAACAATCAATGAGGAGACCCAACGAATATGAAAATTACTCTCTAGTGGAAGCTGTTGATGTAATCCTGCAAGAGAATGATAGGGCACTGATTGTGGGGGATCCATTAGAGGCATGCTTGACAAACTTAGACGAAATGGATGGAGAAGGGCTAGTTTAATGGGTAATGGAACTGGAAGGCCGAGGATTTTGGTCAAGGGAGCCTCAGTTCGAGTCTCTCGAGCTGGAAAAAAGGGTCACTCCCCCAGCCAAGCCATCAAAAGAGGAACCACCCAAGTTGGAGCTAAAAGCACTCCCCAATCATCTCAGGTATGCATTACTAGGCCCTGAGTCTACATTACCTGTTATTATTTCATTATGTTTGCTAGATGTGCAGGTAGACCAGCTCTTATAGGTACTGAAGAAAAACAAAGCTGCCATTGGTTGGACCATGGCAGATATAAAAGGTATCAGCCTACTTTTCTGCATGCATAAGATTCTCCTGGAAGAAGGGCACAGACCTTCCAAGGAACACCAGCGAAGGCTGAACCCTAACATGAAAGAAGTTGTAAAGAATGAGGTGATTAATTGGTTGGATGCGGGAATTACTTTCCCCATCTCTGATAATAATTGGGCCAGCCCTGTTCAGTCTGTCCCGATAAATGAAGGTACGACTGTCGTGAAAAACGACAATAATGAGTTGATCTCAACTCGTACAGTCATAGGGTGGCAAATCTGCATGGATTACCAAAAATTAAATCTCGCCACCCGCAAGGACCACTTACCCTTACCCTTCATTGATCAAATGTTGGATAGGCTGGCCGGTAGATCACACTTTTGTTTTTAAATGGGTATTCGGGGTATAACCAGACTTCAGTATCCCCCAAAGATAGGGAGAAAACATCCTTCACCTGTTCTTATGGCATCTTTGCCTTTCGGAGAATACCCTTTGGGATGTGTAATGCACCTGCGACCTTTCAAAGGTATATGTTAGCCATTTTTACGGACATGGTGGAGGACATTATGGATGTCTTCATGTATGATTTCTCCGTGGTGGGAGATTCATTCAAAGACTGTCTTTACAACTTAAGCAGAGTGCTCAAAAGATGTGTGGAGACAAACCTGGTACTAAACTGGGAGAAGTGCCATTTTATAGTACGTAAGGGAGTAGTCTTGGGACATCGAGTGTCCAGAAAAGGTATTAAGGTCGACCATGCTAAGGTCGGCATGATTGAAAAGTTACCACCGCCCACTTCAGTTAAGGCGGTGTGAAGTTTCCTTGGTCATGTTGAATTCTACCGGCGTTTCATAAAAGATTTTTCCAAAATTGCTAACCCATTATGCAAACTCCTTGAAAAGGATTACCCCTTTGTGTTTTCTAATGATTGGAGGTTGGCATTTGAGGAACTAAAAAAGAAGTTGACCATTGCACCCATCATCGTTGCACCTGACTGGGAGCAACCATTTGAGCTCATGTGTGATGCTAGGACTATGCCACAGGAGCAGTCTTGGGGCAGCAAAAAGACAAAGCTCAACTACACAGTGACAGAGAAGGAGATTCTGGCAGTTGTGTTTCCTTTCGAAATTTTTTGATCATATCGGATTGGTTCCAAGGTAATTGTGTACACTGACCATACAACTCTCAGGTACCTCATTGAGAAAAAGGAGTCTATGCCGTGCCTGATTCGTTAGGTGCTGCTGTTGCAAGAATTCGACCCCGAAATCCATGACGGTAAGGGCATAAAAAATCAAGTCGCTGACCATCTGTCACGACTTGAAGGAGCTGAAAATTCAGTCGAGGTCGAAGAAATTTTGGAAACTTTTTCCGACGAGCAGCTACTCGCTGACAGTCTTGAGGATGCACCAGGGTATGCAATTTTGCAAACTATCTGGCTTGTGGTATAATTCCTTATGACCTGTCTTCTGTCCAAAAGAAAAGGTTATTCCGTGATAGCCACATGTATTATTGGGATAAATCGCACTTATTTAGAATTTATGTTGACAACATTATCTGAAGTTGCGTTTTCGAGGTAGAACAATCTTCAATTTTGCAGGCATGTCAGGCTTCAGCATGTGGAGGACATTTTGGAGGGGTCAGAACTGTTGCGAAAGTATTGGAGGCTAGCTTCTTCTAGTCAACTGTGTTTAGAGATGCACACCTATGGGTAAAAAGCTGCAATAAATGCCAAAAGACGGGAAATATTCCCGTCGCCATGAGATACCAATAAATCCAATTCAGGAAGTAGAGGTGTTTGACGTGTGGAGGATACACTTCATGGGTCCCTTTGTCAGCTCATTCGGTAATAAGTACATACTGATGGCGGTGGATTATGTGTCTAAATGGGTGGAAGCTGCAGCTTTGCCCACAAATGATGCACGAGCGGTAGTCGGATTCTTGAAGAACCACATATTCACCCGGTTTGGGGGTACCAATGACGATCATCACCGATAGAGGCACTCATTTTTGCAATAGAGCCTTCGAGAAATTGCTTGCTAAATATGATGTTCATCACAAAGTAGTGACTCCTTACCATCCACAAACCAGAGGGCAAGTTGAAGTGTCCAACAGAGAGATTAAAAGTGTGTTAACAAAGACTGTGAATGCAACACGAACGGATTGGGCAAAAAAGCTGGACGATGCACTCTGGGCATATAGAACTGCCTTTAAAACACCAATAGGTATGTCACCATACAAGTTGGTGTTTGGGAAGGCTTTTCATTTTCCTGTGGAGCTAGAACACCGTGCTTGGTGGGCATTAAAACAATTGAATATTGATCCCGAAGCGGCTGGACAAAATCGATTAACGGAGCTGCATGAGCTAGAGGGATTTCGTTACCATGCCTTTGAGAGCAAGAGGCTTTACAAGGAAGGGATAAATAAAATGCATGATAAGCATATGAGACTTCCAACCTGGTGATATGATGTTATTGTACAACTCAAGACTGAGATTATTTCCGAGTACGTTAAAATCCCGATGGTCGGGGCCATTCAGAGTAGTGCAAATGTTTGCTAGTGGAGCGGTGGAGATTAAGTCAATTGACGAGACAAATAAATTCTCCGTTAGTGAACAAAGGCTGAAACACTACCTTGGATCAGTTGATGAGAAAGGGGATACACTGGTGTCACACCTCAAAGAACCCCAATATGAGAACAAGGAGTAGGAACTCCACTATTTGCTTCGTGCCGCGACGTTAAATCAGGTGCTGCGTGGGAGGCAACCCATGAAAGTGTTGTAATGTTACATGTAATGCTTGTATTTAAAAAATATATATATATGTTCTCCGCGACGGCGGCCGACCGCGATCATAATAGGGTAAAGGCTACACAATTCCGCAACCGCGGCTCTGACCGCGACCGACTGCGGAAGGCTCTGTAAAAGACCGCGGCGAACCATGGCGGACCGCGGTCGGGCCTGGGTAGGTAAGTTTTTTTTCTTTATTTTTTTCTTTTTCGTTTAATCCCTTCCCCTTTTAATTAAAACCCTCCCCACATTAAAATAACATCTTCAAAACACTTCCCCTCCCAAACACCCTCATGATCATACTCTCCCAACACATAATTTCTTTTCTCTTCTTCTCAAATCCACTCTAAACCCTAACCCCCATCCTCCCCATCCTCCCCCTTCCCAAGTTTTTGCTTTTTCTTCTTCATACGGTTTGATTCTATCTTTCCTCTCTTTTATTTCTCTTGTTGTTGTAATTTAGGCTTTTGTATAATTTTTTTAGGTTATATAATGATAATTGTTAGTTGGTATTTGTTTAGTGGAGTTGTAGTTTGGTGTTGTTTGAACATATGATTGGTGAAGGGGCTGCGTTGTTAATGGTTCGTATGGTATAAATTGAGCGGTAATGTTGTTGAATAAGTGTGGGTGTGTGGATGTGTTTATACTTGAATTGGAGAGGTTGTTCTTGATTCCATTGGGCTAAAAAAGTGCCTAAAAAAGTGCCTGTAGCGACTAGTGTATAGTTATTTTGGGTAAAGTCATAAAATTTGCCAACCGGCCCATCCTGAAATCTAAGTAACTTTACAATCACGTGTAGAGGGCCCCACATTTAGTATATTTTGTTTAGCGAGGCACGCCTCATTTGTTGTTTGTTTTAAAGAATTGCGACGTCGTGGAAATGCATCTCAAACCACGTCACAACCAGTGTACACGTAGTTTGTTGACACTTTTCAACTTCGTCGAGATTTAGATTTGGGTTGCATAAATGCACACCCGAGTTTAAGAAGATAATATTAATTAAAGTGTGTCCTAAAGAGACTAACGTATTGTTATTTTGGGAAGAGGCCGTGAAAATTCACTAAGAGGCCAACTCTGAAGTCTATCAACTTATTATGTGTATTTACTAAGGGCCCCACAACGTGTGGTTTATTTGGCGAGGCACGCCTCATTTTTTATTTTAAAGGATCCTTTTATAGTGATTGTGTTTTCTATTTCTCGTTCGTCTCTAAAAAATGAAAGAAGAAAAGGTCCTACTTTATTTACATATTTACAAGTTATTATAGTTAAGTTTCGAACATGATTCATTAAATCTAATAACGATACAATGCAGGCAGTCTGTTTGACAATAATAGGCCCAGGTCCAACATATAAGGGGTAAAACTAGACGTGGGCCATCCTTATTCAAATTGGGCCTAACTAATGGTTTTTACACATGTTCATAATTTGCCACTAAAGTGTAAATGGTGTTTTTTTTGTTAACAGACTTCTGCAAATTTTAAAATGGCATCCTATTTGAATGGAAGAATTTTGAAATCCAATTTTAATCCTAAGCCATTTGCATGCTGAAATTAACCAACAATATCTAACTGAACAACATTCCTACAAGTTTCCAAAACATGCCATTTGTTTAATGAAGTAACTATTGGGTATCTAACATGCTTCTTGACAAACAATAATGAACTAACAAAACATGGCTACTACAACATCAGTCCTTCTTAACTAAGCGTACATGGAGAACTTGTTAACTAAACTACTACCAAATGTTCAGTTATACATAACCAAACATTTACATGATTCTACTAAAGGAAACTAACTAACATATGTACAAATAAGATTTAGAATACAATTTAAAATAAATTATAGAGCTTCAGCTCTTCATTTTTTTATTTCATGCTTCAATATTTTTCAGCTTAAAAAAAAGTACCAATTGTGTACCTGATATTTGGAAAATGCCAAAGAAGAAGATGAATATCAGTAGTGTAGCAGTAACACAAACACAACGATAACAGGTTCATCAACCACAACAGGTAACCAATAACGAACAGTGTAGGAAGATCCCAAGAATAGTTTAATCAAGTAGAAAACTTAAGGAAAACTAGCAGCAACTTCAAGAAAAAACCCAACAACACCACCAATTGAAACCCATTAATACCAAAATGCAACCACAGTCGAAGCATAAGAGAAACAAATGCAAAGCAATAATAGTTGTCTCACTTTGAACACTCAGAGAAAATAGATTGAAACTACTGAAGTAAATCTCAACCTTACAACTCTGAAAATGCACTGATCTTTAAGGTTAAAAAGACCAGCCTAATGTCAGTCTTTTTTTCTGGAAAATTTGCTCAACTTTCAGCCTATATCTCTCTCTCAAGTTCTTAAAATTTTTCTATCCAATTCCAGTCCTCTATCTCACTCTAGACTTTCTCTCCAAAAAAAATCCCAGTCCTTAATTAATCCTCAACTCTTTGTATTTATAGTCCCCCTAGACCTTCCCTCCTTTGAAAAACTTCACTTACCCGACCAACTACCCCAAACAAATCTGCCCATTTTCAACTAAATCCCACTAAGTAAGTGTAACGACCCGACCCGTCGTTACGGGAGTTATCGCCCCGTTTTCTTCATTTAACACTTCAATATGCTAATTTTTATGTGTTCGGAAAGTTAGAAGCAAATCGGAAGAAAGTTAGATAAAAATTAGGCCATAAACCTCTTTTTGAGAAGAATAGGTTGGAAAAGTCAACTGAAGGTTAATCGATTAGTTAGACAGCCCGGAATTGAATTCTGATGATTCGACTAGTTTCAGGGGATTGTTTACGACTTAGGAGAGCAATCGAAATCGAATTCATAGGTCCGGTGTAGTTTTAGGCTTGAATTGGCTAAGGTTGAATTTTAGCGATATCCGAATGGTAGGTGAGATTTTGACCCCGAAGTCGGAATGGAATTCTGACAATTTTTATAGTTTCGTTATATGATTTTGGATATACGTGCAAAGTTTCAAGTCATTTTGAGGTGTTTAGGTCGGGTTTTAGATCAAATGCAAGTTTCGAAAGTTTTAGAAGAACTTAGGCTTGAATCCGATGTAAATTTGGTGTTTTAATGTTATTTTTGGTGTTTTGAGAGTGAAACTAAGTTTTCATGATCATATGTGGCATGTTAGTATGTTCGTATGCAGTCCCGAGGAGCTCGGGTGAGTTTCAAATAGGTTTGGGTTGCGTTATGCTCGTTTTTCTTATGCTTCGACATCGTTTCTTCAAGCATAATTGATATCATATTGAACAAATGAGCTTGGATTACTGTTTTGAATGAAGAAGTAGATCCGTATCGTAATTACGAACCCGTAGCAAAAAGAATCATCGAATTTGGACATCGTATGAGGATTTTATGGCCATTTTAATAAGGCTGGCCGGATTTTCAGGTTAATGACGAAACTGCCCCTGACGGCGTATTAAAAACCTGCACTATTTGTAAATCTTAAGACCTACATATCTCCTTCATTATAAGGTCAAATTGAGTGATTGAAAAGCCTAAATTCATTCGAAATTCACAAGGAATCCATTGGGAGCAGTAAAACACGTGAACAATATATCTATAATGAGAAGGTCGAGTTTGCTTCCAATTTTGGAACGGAAAGAAGCTTTTGAGGCGATTTTTAAGAGAGAAATTAATGGGTAATCACTGGAGGTAAGTTTCTTGACTCAAAAATATGATTTTATGTTAGAATCAACACCAAAATTCCTGAAATTGGTAGAATTTGTGAAGAACTAGGGCCTAAATCATGAAAACAAATTTTTGAGTTTTGAAAGGCCATTTGAACTCCGATTTTGATAAATTTTATATGCATGGACTCGTGGCGAGACGAGAAATCCATTGGTATAATTTTCGGAATTTTTTGAGCAGCGTGCCCGGGTTCGGGTTTTACCAACTTGGTGTATTATCGCGTATTTTGTATAAATTGAATTGGGTTATATTTCTTTGACCCGTATTTGATATAATTGTTGTGGTTTGACTAGATTCTACGCACGAGGCGGCGAATTCAAAAGGAAAAGGCATCGCGGACGAGTCTACGGCTGGCTAGAGGTGAGTAGTTTGTGTATATGGTAGCCTGAGGGTTCGAAACCTCGGCTTAGCACATTGTGATGCTAGTTGGGCGTGGCTCGCACCCCGTGGCAGGTGCGGGATTTATTGTGATTGGGGATTGAGACTTGGTCCATCCCGGATATAAATAATATGCTATTAGTGATGGAAATATACTGTGTTGACATATCTGTGGGTTGTAAGCCTTGTTTGGGGCCTTGTGTCGACCTGTAGTATCCCTAGGGGATAGTTATATATGCGATAGCTCTAATTGCTTAATCACTAATCTCAGTCCTGGTTTGAAATCACCGTATTGAAATGCTAAGTCACTGTTTTGGGAAAATTAAATAAAAGTTAAAGTATTTTCAAAACTTATGAACTGGAACCTGGTAATAAATAAATTGAGTTGTTGTGTGACTTATATGTTTGTTGTGGACTGAGGATGGATCGGGCTGCACGCCGCAGCGGTTGATATGAGGATCGGGTTGCACGCCGCAGCGGTATTGCGCTTGGGCTGTAGGAGCCCCTCCGGAGTCTGTACACACCACCAGTGAGCGCCGTCGACGTTAAATGGATCGGGTTACACGCCGTAGCGGTTATGTGCTTTGCATTGCATCTTTGTCTGTGAATTATCTGTGATAGTGGTAATGTACTGTTGTTGTTGCTAGTTCGTAGGAGGAATCAGACTGTAGTTTAGCTTCATTATGTGGTATTCTTTGGATTTCTTTCTTTCAGCTACTTGTATAAATTTATTACTCATTGAGTACTTAGTACTCACCCCTACTCCCTGCACCTTTGTGTGCAGATTCAGGACACAGGAGGGATATATGAGCATACATTATTCAGACTTGAGTATTTGGTTTAGATATTGTATCCGAGCATGTTAGAGGCTCTAGACTCGTGATCCCAGATCTTTGGGTGGTTATTCAGTTTAGCTTTATTGTTGATAATAATATCCAGGTAATTGGTTTGAGCTTCATGCTCGGGAATGAGATGGTAAATGGTTGGGCTTGCCTATCAGTAGTGTTAGGCGCCATCACGATCGGGATTGGGGTCGTGAGAAGTTGGTATCAGAGCCTAGGTTACTAGGCCTCATGAGTCTTAAGCTGATTGGTAGAGTCTTGTGGATTGGTACAGGGACGCCTGTACTTATCCTCGAGAGGCTGCAAACTTTTAGGAAACACTTCACATTTCTTGGAATTCTTATCGTGCGTACGTGATTCAGCTTGAGATATAATTTTTGAAATTCCTTCCACACGTTTGTGTACGCATCGAGCGCTCAGTAATATAATTGACTTGATGGCTTGTGATTTCTTGGTCGAGGGGTGAGATATAATCTCTACGAGTTCATGTTAGGCCAGTCGGGAGGACTTAAGGCCAGATCTTTATCTATGACATAAGCACCAAAGTGCTGATTTTACAAACTGGTATTATGAAATTTTGTGTGATCGGTATTGTTCCTAACTGTGGTGTGTATAAATGCAAGAATTACAGGAGAGTTAAGATCTCTGATGATTCGAGTCTTTGTCAAGCTTGTAAATGACTTGAGTTTAATCTCACTATAACATTGTGGAATCATTTGAGTAAGAATGCTATAAGTGGCTAAATGTGCTTTGATGTATGGCTCCGAGCCAAGTTGGGGAGGTTGTTATTGATTAACTGATTGCACTGTTGTGTGCTATGTTGATTCTGTCTCTAAGTATGTTGGGAAATTATGATAAAGGTTATGGTGCTTTGTACATATGAAGAAATAATAGGATGGTTTGAACTGCTGTTGGTAAAGAATGTTTGGTGTACAGGAAAGAAAGATAGCTAAATGCATCTGTATGTAATCATGTTCTGCTGTGCCAGAGTTCTAATAAGGCACGAGTGGTTCTATTTAATAAGACAGTTGAATTATAATTGAATAAGGATGAATGACGCCCGAGAATGGTTTTGCGGTGTTCAAGATTTTGCTTGTAATAGTCAAGTGTATTAATATTGTGTATATAGCTAAAGACGGTGGTTTCGTTAGAAGGAATCAAGACTTGTGTTATGTTATGTGAATGATGGGATTCTATGTATCCGTATTGGGAGGTAATGATAACGAATTCAAAATCGCAGGAAGTTCTTCAAAATAAAGTATCGTAGAATGTGGTACTTCTGGGAAACATTGAGAGAGTATTCAGCGGCCTGTGAGCCTGAGACCGTGTAGTCTTGTATGTGAGTCTCGTGTGGTAACATGAGTTGAGATATTGTAGTGCTACAGTAAAGGCTAATATTAAATTAAAGATGAATCAGAAAGGAAATTGGGTAAATGGAATAACTTGTTAATAAACCAGAATGGTATGATAAGGATATGATTAATTCCTGGTATATGTTCGAAGTAATGAGTCTTGCAGGTATTGTGCAACAAAGCTCTTGAGTGCTGGTAGTTGCGTAGCTCGATGTGGGTAAAAGGACTTAGTCCTGGCAGTTAAACTTACGCAATGAATTGGGAGAAAGAGTTTGTGATGTGTTCTACCGTGGTTTGAAAGTGAGTATATTCCTGTTGGTATGCGAAGCTGGGAATGTGTAATGAGTTTTCTTCTATATGGGATCATGAAGGTCCTTGACTAGTTAAGTGCGTCGATGTTTGCGGCGTAGGAAAGGGATAAAAGTTCCATGTTATCTTAGTGTGGTATGGTATATGCGATGTGTTATGGAAAGTTGATAATGGCATGTTCAAGTTTTTGAGATCAGTTCATAATATATGGGAAGTGAAAAAAACATTATTGAGGAGCGCAGACAGCTGCTGGTGATCTAAGAATCGATCTTTCTGGTGATTAAAAAAAAAATTATACTGCCATTCTAGTAATTTTGGCAGGGTATATGGTCAAAAAGGGACAAGGTACTGTAAACTGATAATATCTAGTGGTATGGTGGTATTCTCTTGTTGGATCGACTGTGAAGATTGAGTTGATGATGGCATAGGGAAATTTCTAAATGACTCTCGTAGTATGAATGGATGTTTGATGTGTGCTATGTATTCGTACAGTGTGGAGTGTGGAATCAGGCACATTGAATCGTGTGTTATATAGGTGATGGGGACTAGAAGTTCTCGTAATTCGCCTATGCAGTGGTTTTATGTCGTGTGTATCGGCATCGTTTAGCGATCATTGGAAGTTGGAAGCCCTAGTGGCTCTACCTCAACTTGATATGATGAATTTGAGATCCGATACTTGATTTCAGACGTTGTCATAAGTTATGTCGTCATGACTAATGTGATATGGACTATGTCGGAAATGGCACAAATTGCTTAGCAGAGTGCATCAGAGTATGCTCCAGCAGGGTAGTTGTACCCAGGACCAGCGGGCAGCTGGTAGGTATTGCTTTGTCAATTGGGCCTTCGTGGCGGATATCAGTGCAGAGGTTTTTACTATTGATTCTGTTCCGGTATTGGGAACTTTGCAGGATGCGTTTCCTGTGGTCGAGCTTGAGGCTATTTATATGTTTATTGTAATGAGCAATCTGACTCGGTGTGCATTTCTTTTTGCGAGAGTTTTGCATGGATCGGGTGGCACGCCGCCACGGGTATGTCATTTTGAGCAGGTTGCACGCTGCAAACGTGTAATATGGAGCATAGTTTTTTTTTCTATAGGTTACCTTGCGTACTATACTTCCTAGTCTCTGAGGAAAGTCAGTGTTGGGTGTCTCTCGACAAATGGCGCATCGGTTGTGTCCTTATAAGATTTGATGGCGTATATTAATTGTTTCACCGTGGGTGAGATTGATTGCTTGAGTTCAGACCTAATTCCGTGCGTGGCTGACTGTTTTGAGCATGCTGAGATGACTTGAGGTGCTTCATGGGTAATAGTGTTTGGATGGGATCATAAGTTGTGGCAAGGTCATATAATGTTATGACCTTTCGAGGAGAAATCAGGTACTCTATTTCTATAATGCGAAACGGGATCTCAGTTCTATTTTATGATGGAATGGAGGAATTGAATTACAGCTCTTTTATTTGAGTCAATTATCATGATTGAGTATGTTCAGACGTTTCTTATTGGAGCATGTGTTGTGCTCGTCGTGGCTTAGGCCGGTGTTGAGGTGTCATATCACCAGTGCGGTATGTTATAATTGAAATGATCGTTGGAGCCATTAATGAATGCGCGCATATGTGATTTTAGCTGGTTAGACAGGTAATATCGAGGCTTGGCTCCAAAATCTATTGTGGTATCAGTTAAGTGGATTCATGAATGGGTGACCTGAGAGATGGATTCGATATATCGCGTATTCGGTTGACGTGGGCAATATATGAAGGTGTTAGAATAAGACTTTAGCTAATGAAAAAGGTTTTTCAGTTAATATTTGGTTATCGTGGGAAATTGTTGCGATTAGAGGCCATCGTCTCGAGTGATTGGGTTGTTTGGTACACCATAAGATCTCACCCGAAGTGGCGAGTATGGGCTATTACAGTTGGTTCGGGTGTATTCTGAGTATAGACGTGGGAGTCGGATTTGGAATATGATTTCGGAAAGTGCAATGTGGTCTATGGTTTAGATGGACTGTGGAAGTTCAGCTATATTATGTTATCAGACTTATAATAGATAGGGTGATGTGGTACCACCCCGAATATATGTTTGGCAAGGTCATTCAGCTATTGGGTTACTTCTAGTACAACTCTGGGTATGCTCGAGGACGAGCATTTGTTTAAGTTGGGAAGAATGTAACGACCCGACCCGTCGTTATGGGAGTTATCGCCCCGTTTTCTTCATTTAATACTTCAATATGCTAATTTTTATGTGTTCGGAAAGTTAGAAGCAAATCGGAAGAAATTTAGATAAAAATGAGGCCATAAACCTCTTTCTGAGAAGAATAGGTTGGAAAAGTCAACCGAAGGTTGACCGATGAGTTAGACAGCCCGGAATTGAATTCTGATGATTCGACTAGTTTCAGGGGACCGTTTACGACTTATGAGATCAATCGAAATCGAATTCAAAGGTCCGGTGTACTTTTAGGCTTGAATTGACTAAGGTTGAATTTTGGCGATATCCGAACGGTAGGTGAGATTTTCATCCCGGAGTCGGAATGGAATTTTGACAATTTTTGTAGCTTCGTTATGTGATTTTGGATATGTGTGCAAAGTTTCAAGTCATTCGAAGGTGTTTAGGTCGGGTTTTAGATCAAATGCAAGTTTCGAAAGTTTTAGAAGAACTTAGTCTTGAATCCGATGTAAATATGGTGTTTTGATGTTATTTTTGGTGTTTTGAGAGTGAACCTAAGTTTGCATGATCATATGTGGAATGTTCGTATGTTCGTATGCGGTCCCGAGGAGCTCGGGTGAGTTTCAGATAGGTTTGGGTTGCGTTATGCTCGTTTTTCTTATGCTTCGACATCGTTTCTTCAAGCATAAATGATATCATATTGAACAAATGAGGTTGGATTACTGTTTTGAATGACGAAGTAGATCCGTATCGTAATTACGGACCCGTAGCAAAAAGAATCATCGAATTTGGACATCGTATGAGGATTTTATGGCCATTTTAATAAGGCTGGCCAGATTTTCAGGTTAGTGACGAAACTGCCCCTGACGGCGTATTAAAAACCTGCACTATTTGTAAATCTTAAGACCTACATATCTCCTTCATTATAAGGTCAAATTGAGTGATTGAAAAGCCTAAATTCATTAGAATTTCACAAGGAATCCATTGGGAGCAGTAAAACACGTGAACAGTATATCTATAATGAGAAAGTCGAGTTTTCTTCCAATTTTGGAACGGAAAGAAGCTTTTGAGGCGATTTATAAGAGAGATATCAATGGGTAATCACTGGAGGTAAGTTTCTTGACTCAAAAACATGATTTTATGTTAGAATCAACACCCAAATTCCTGAAATTGGTAGAATTGGTAAAGAACTAGGGCCTAAATCATGAAAATGAATATTTGGGTTTTGAAAGGCCATTTGAACTCCGATTTTGATAAATTTTATATGCACGGACTCGTGGCGAGACGAGAAATCCATTGGTATAAGTTTCGGAATTTTTTGAGCAGCGTGCGCGGGGTCGGGTTTTACAACCTTGGTGTATTTTCGCGTATTTTGTATAAATTGAATTGGGTTATGTTTCTTTGACCCGTATTTGATATAATTATTGTGGTTTGACTAGATTCTATGCACGATGCGGCAAATTCAAAAGGAAAAGGCATCGCAGACGAGTCTTCGACTGGATAGAGGTGAGTAATTTGTGCATATGGTAGCCTGAGGGTTCGAAACCCCAGCTTAGCACATTGTGATGCTAGTAGGGGTGGCTCGCACCCCGTGGCAGGTGCGGGATCTATTGTGACTGGGGATTGAGACTTGGTCCATCCCGGATATAAATAATATGCTATTAGTGATGGAAATACACTGTGTTGATATATATGTGGGTTGTAAGCCTTGTTTGGGGCCTTGTGTCGGCCTGCAATATCCCTAGGGGATAGTTATATATGTGATAGCTCTAATTGCTTAATCACTGATCTGAGTCCTGGTTTGAAATCACCGTATTGAAATGCTAAGTCACTGTTTTGGGAAAATTAAATAAAAGTTAAAGTATTTTCAAAACTTATGAACTGGAACCTAGTAATAAATAAATTGAGTTGTTGTGTGACTTATATGTTTGTTGTGGACTGAGGATGGATCGGGCTGCACGCCACAGCGGTTGATATGAGGATCGGGCTGCACGCCGTAACGGTATTGCTCTTGGGCTGTAGGAGCCCCTCCGGAGTCTGTACACACCTCAGTGAGCGCCGTCGACGTTAAATGGATCGGGCTACACGCCGTAGCGGTTATGTGCTTTGCATTGCATCTTTGTCTGTGAATTATCTGTGATAGTGGTAATGTACTGTTGTTGTTGCTAGTTCGTAGGAGGAATCAGACTGTAGTTTAGCTTCATTATGTGGTATTCTGTGGATTTCTTACTTTCAGCTACTTGTATATATTTATTACTCACTGAGTACTTAGTACTCACCCCTACTCCCTGCACCTTTGTGTGCAAATTCAGGTACACAGGAGGGATATATGAGCACTCCAGCTTTTATCGGTATTTATCCGAGTTGCTGAGGTAGCTGCTGGCGTTCGCAGGACCTGACATCTCTTCTTATTCCAGTTTTCCTTTGTATACACATTATTCAGACTTAAGTATTTGGTTTAGATATTGTATCCGATCATGTTAGAGGCTCTAGACTCGTGACCCCAGATCTTTGGGTGGTTATTTAGTTTAGCTTTATTGTTGATAATAATATCTAGGTAATTGGTTTGAGCTTCATGCTCGGGAATGAGAGGGTAAATGGTCGGGCTTGCCTAGTAGTAGTGTTGGGCGCCATCACGACCGGGATTGGGGTCGTGACAGTAAGGCTTTTCCTTATTTTATTTCCTCAATTAAGACATGATATAAGGGCTTATTCCCCACTAGCATTAAACTAATGTATAAAATCTTGTCTTATTAGTGCTTGACTAACAGACCATTAATTTGATAAACTCTGACCATTTTTTATTCCCAAAATATCCATGTAATACAACTGTTATTACTGTGATTAACCTAAGTTCAAAGCCTGAATTCATACTATATAGTCTTATACGTAATCTCTGATTTCAGGCTTAATTTCTTAGATTCTACAGCTGTACCAACCCTAAGTTTCAATCAAAAGGCAGAAGGGTGCAAGTCAAGAGGAGTGAGTTGGTCAGTTTGGTAAACCAAACCTAACCCACTCCAAACCAATTCAAACGAGTATTGTTATGACAAGCTAAGTTAAACTACTGAATCAAAGGCATATGAGCTCAAGAGGAGGCATACTGGCAATTTAGCACTTAAGCAAACATGTTTCTTCTAAGTTCTTTCAGCTTTCAAGTGAATTCTGTTGACGATGTTTATTTAATGGATTATAGGAACTATACTAGATAACATACAATCACTTAAACAAAGTGAACCACACTCTGTAACGACCCGGCCGGTCGTTTTTGAAATTTACGCCCCGATCCCCAATTAAATGTTTCCCCTAAGTTCATTTTTGCTGTTGTGATTTGCCGGGATGTTCGGCTCTAGAATTTGGTGTGTTTTGGGACACTTAGTCCCTAAATGGGAGCTTTATAGTTGAAAAATGGTCCGTATTCGGAACAGTGTTAAGACGACCTCAGAACGGATATCCAATGGTTCCGTTAGCTCCGTTAGGTGATTTTGGGGTTGGAAGCGCGTTCAGAATGTATTTTGGAGGTCTATAGTTTAATAAGGCTTGAAATGCCGAAGTTTGGAACTTTTGGAAATCCGATCGATAGGTGAGATTTTGATCCGGGAGCTAGAATGGAATTCCGGCAGCTGCAGCAGCTTCGTTATGTGATTTTGGATATGTCTGCTAATTTTTAGGTCATTCGGACATCATTTGGTCGGGTTTTTGGTAGCATGTAGGTTTCGGAAGTTTTGGTTGAAACTTAGGCTTGAATCCGCCATAATTTGATGATTTTTGAGTTTAATGATATGTTTTTATGATTGGAAAAAGATCATATCGTTATTTGGAGTAGGTTGGTGTTTTAGGTTGAGGTCCCGGGGGCATCGGGATCAGTTCGGGTTATTTAACGGAAGAAAATTAAAGTTGCAACAGGCTTAATATTGTGCCTTTTGTTGTTTTGGCTTCTGCGGAACTTGGACCACAGAAGCGAGTCCGCAGAAGCGACAAAAAATGCGGAGGTGTGAGAATTTGGGAGGTCAGCTGAGTCCGCAAAAGCGGACCATAGTTTGCTGAAGCGAGCCCGCAGAAGCGGACAGCTCTCTTAGAAGCGAATGTTGGTCGCTTGAGACTTTGCGCATAAGCGGACTATTTTTGCATAAGCGGTAATCACAGAAGCGACTTTGGACCGCAGAAGCGGTCCTAGGCGAGTTAAGGTAGAGTGGCAGAAGGGGCAAATTCTCTGCAGAAAAGGGATCGCGGAAGCGACCCTAGTGCCGCAGAGGCGGAAATTCACTGTAGGTTAAGGCTTGAGCTATTGTCAAAATTTCAGAACTTTAAAAATATTTAAGGCTTTGAACTAGGCGAGTATTTTAACAATTTTGAGGAGGAAATCAAGGGGAATCATCAGCTAATCACTCATGGACTCAATTTATGTTAATATATTGTTAAACCACGGATTAAACCTATGAAAATAGAGGATTGGAGGTGTGTTAATAGAGAACTTTTGCTCCAAGCCTGGGTTATTGAAAACCACTGATTTTGATAAATTTTATACGGTTAGACTCGTGACAGTACGAGGGTTATGAAAAGGTAAAAATATTTCGATTCCGAGCAGATGGTTGTAGGGGTATTTTGGTCATTTCACCTATTTTCGCACCGTAGCTTTAATTTTATCATTGTAATTAGTTACTTGCAATGTTATTTACACTATGTAATTGCTTTGACTAGATTTGGGCCACTCTGAGTCGGATACTTGTGGCAAGGAAGTCATTTTTAGCGGTTTTGTACCGGGATTGAGGTAAGCGACTTGTCTAACCTTGCGTGGGGGATTTTATCCCCTAGGATATATATGTGTTGATTTTAATGCCTTGTACGCGAGGTGACGGGCGTGTACTTGCACAGATTGTTGAAAACCATCTTACTTGAATTGCTCAATCCGTGTTATCTTTGTTATTTAATTGGTTTAATTGCAAGATTTATCTGGTGTTAGCTAGGAAAGCATGATTAGGTAGGATTATCTTTCTAAGTGCCTACTTGTCTTAATTGAACTCCCTGGAACCTGTTGAGACTGGATTTAGTGTTAATTGTAAATGTGTACTTCATATTTCTCTGAGTTTCCTCTTATTGATTGTGTTTGTGTTCTGTAGAATGCGGGTTCAATTCTCGAAGATCCGATGCTACCGAGGTAAAGATCTGAGGGTTCAATTCCCGAAGATCCAGAGATACAGATATACAGACTATGAGTTTAATTTCCAGATATCCTGTGATACTGATATATAGGACTGCGAGTTCAATTCCCGGAGATCCTGTGATACTGATATAAAGGACTGCGGGTTCAATTCCCGGAGATCCTTTGATACTGATATAAAAGATTGCAGGTTCAATTCCTGGAGATCCTATGATACTAATATATGGACTGCAAGTTCGATTCCTAGAGATCCCGAGTTGATGAGTATAAAAGGGACTACAGGTTCAATTCACGGAGATCTGATGCTACTAGGTAAAGGATTGCGGGTTCGATTCCCGGAGATCCTGATTTGCGAAGTATAAAGAGACTACGGGTTCAACTTCCAGGGATCGTGGATGGTTGATTTGTACTTGTTGTGTTGATTTCTCTTTGTTAGCTTTACTGTAGACGGTTGGTAGTATTTGTCTCATTTGCTGTTATTTTAGACTTGTTCTTATTTTGAGCTGTTCGGTATTATTATTATCGTTATATTATTTATTTCTCGGTAGGGCCCTGACCTTCCTCGTCACTACTCCATCGAGGTTAGGCTTGGCACTTACTGAGTATCGCCATGGTGTACTCATGCTACTCTTCCGCACACTTTTGTTGTGCGGATCCAGGTACATCAGGACATGCCCATACTAGGTAACTTAGGAGCATTTTCAGGAGACTCGAGGTATGAATTTACCACGTCCGCAGATTTGGAGGGTCTTCTTCTACTCTTATTAGTGATGTCAGTCATTCCTTTATTTTTGTTGTGTAGACACTCTTGATGTATAGAGCCACATTGTACTCTCTTAGTCTGTGTTGCCCGTAAGTTTCCGGGTCTCTGTGGTTGTATTTCTTCTGGTATTTGGTGAAGTGTATGTGCCGAAGCGGTACTTATTACATTTGTTTATATTATTCCGCTGTTATCTTAACTTTTTGTTCATAAGAGTTGTACATTCCACATGGTGTGAGGCTTACCTAGTCGCGACGACTGGGTGCCGTCATGACATGTTCACGATTGGTGAACTAGGGTTGTGACAAGTTGGTATCAGAGATCTAGGTTCATAGGTGTCACGGGACATAGACCGGTTATTTAGAGTCTCGCTGATCGATACGGAGACGTCCGTATTTATCTATGAGGGGCTATGTAATTGTTTAGGAGACTCTTCATTTCTTTTGAATTCCTTGTCTTGCGATATTTTTGCACCAAATCTAAACTTCTGTCTTCTGTTCTCTCACAGATGGCGAGGACACGTGCTACACGTGAGGATCAGGCACTCGTGCCCCCTGCTGCCACCGCTAGAGGTCGGGGTCGGGGCCAGGGTAGAGGTCGAGGACACGCCCGAGGTGCAGCCACAGCACCCGCGCGCGCTGCCGCTAAAGCACCGCTGGTGGATCAGGTTGGAGCGCATGCACCTGGTACACTACTACAGCTGCTATGACTCCAACACTCCAGGAGACTCTAACCTAGTTTATGAGCATGTACACTACTCTAGCTCAGGCGGGGTTGCTTCCTCTCGTTGCAACTACATCTCAGGCCGGGGGATGGGCCCAGACTCCCGCAGCCGGCACACCTGAGCAGAGAGTGCCCGTGGAGCAGGTTCCAAAGATTATTGCTATACCGCCTGCTGCATCAGTACAGCCCAGAGGTGGGCCAGCTACCTCCGAGGACGAGCAACGTAGGTTGGAGAGGTTCAAGAAGTATGATCACCTAGTGTTCAGTTGCTTGGCTTCAGATGATGCATTGGGATTTCTGGAGGAGTGTCATTGTATCCTTCATACCATGGGTATAGTGGAGACACGCGGGGTTTCCTTTACTACCTTTTAGCTTCGAGGGTCCGCTTATGATTGGTGGCGCACATATGAGTTGGATAGTCTAGATGAGTCTGTCTCGTTGACCTAAGCACAGTTTTCTGATATGTTTTGGAGGGAGTTTATTCCCCAGAGCCTTAGGGATGCTTGGCAATCGGAGTTTGAGCGGTTGCGTCAGGGCTCTATGACGGTATCGGAGTATGCTATCAGTTTTACCCGGTTAGCCAGACATGCACCGACCTTGGTCGCCACGGTTCGGGAAAGAGTGCGGAGGTTTATCGAGGGTCTTATTCCGCCTATCCGGTCCAGTATGGCTAGAGAGCAAGAGACGGATGTGCCGTATCAAGCAGGCGGTGAGTATTACCAAACGGATCGAGGGTATGCTCACTAGAGAGCAAGGAGAGAGGGAGGCCAAGAGGTCTCGTGAGTCGGGTCATTTCTCTGGTGCCCGTACTGCAGTAGCCGGTCGATCAGTTCATTTGGCATTGCCAGCAGCTGGTAGTACTCTAGCTCCTCCAGCACCTCAGGAGCTTTACTATGCTCCCCTAGTTTCCAGTACGCCTCCTGCGCGGGGTACCTCTAGGGGTCAGCCAAACGGGAGCGGGGCCGGTCAGTCACTGCCACCGCATCCTTCTAGGGCTTGTTTTGAGTGTGGGAGTACTCGCCATCTGGTTAGGGAGTGCCCTAGGCGTAGGAGAGGAGCACCTCCACAGACTTTGCAGCCTCAGCGTGGTTCACAGGGTCAACAGGCCATCATCCCAGCCCTAGCTGCCGCCCCACATGCCTAGCCAGCCAGGGGCAGGGATGAGGGTGCCAGAGGTCACCCTCAAGAGAGCGGACATGCTAGATTTTATGCTATTCCTGATCGCTCTACAAATGTCGCCTCCGATTCTGTTATCACATGTATTATTTTGGTTAGTCACCAAGAGGCATCGGTCCTATTCGATCCCGATTTTACTTTTTCTTATGTGTCCTCTTATTTTGCTTCACATCTTGGTATGCCTCGGGATTCTTTGAGTTCCCCCGTTTATGTTTCTACTCCGGTGGGAGATTTTTTGGTTGTGGACCGTGTGTATCGGTCGTGTTTGGTCACTATTTGTGGTTTTGAGACCATAGCTGATCTTTTATTGGTCGGTATGGTTGATTTTGATATTATTCTAGGCATGGACTGATTGTAACCCCATTATGCTATTCTTACTTGTCACGCCAAGACTGTGACGCTGGCTATGCCAGGCATTCCACGTATTGAGTGGAGTGGTACTCTAGATCACACCCCTAGCCAAGTTATTTCCTTTCTCAAAGCTAAGTGTATGGTTGAGAAGGGGTGTGCAACTTATCTAGCTTATGTGAGGGATATCAGTGTTGACATTCCTTCTATTGATTCTGTCCCAGTGGTACGTGATTTCTCTGATGTATTTCCAGCGGATCTCCCAGGCATGCTGCCTGATAGAGATATTGATTTTGGTATTGACTTATTGCCGGACACTAAGCCTAGTTCTATTCCTCCTTACCGCATGGCTCCTCTTGAGTTGAATGAGTTGAAGGATCAGTTACAGGAGTTGTTGGGTAAGGGTTTCATTCGACCTAGTGTTTCTCCTTGGGGTGCTCCTGTGTTGTTTGTGAATAAGAAGGACGGTTCTATGCGTATGTGCATTGACTATCGCCAGTTGAACAAAGTTACAGTGAAAGAACTGGTATCCTTTGCCACGTATTGATGACTTATTTGACCAGTTATAGGGCACACATGTATTCTTCAAGATTGATTTGCGCTCTGGTTATCATCAGCTGAAGATTCGGGAGCCAGATATCCCGAAGACTGCCTTCAGGACTCAGTATGGTCACTACGAGTTCCTCGTGATGTCTTTCGAGCTGACTAATGGCCCAGCAGCTTTCATGCATTTGATGCACAGTGTATTCAGGCCATATCTTGACTCATTCGTGATTGTTTTCATTGATGATATTTTGGTATATTACCGGAGTCGGGAAGAGCATGAGCAGCACCTGAGGATAGTGCTTTAAACTCTGAGGGAGAAGCAATTATATGCAAAGTTCTCTAAATGTGAATTTTGGCTGAGTTTGGTGGTATTTCTAGGCCACGTGGTGTCGAGCGAGGGTATTCGAGTGGACCTGAGGAAGGTGGAGGCCGTGCAGGGTTGGCCCATGCCCTCCTCAGCTATTTAGATTCGTAGCTTCCTTGGGCTGGCGGGTTATTACCGCCGTTTTGTAGGGTTCTCTTCGATCGCAACACCTATGACCAGATTGACCTAAAAGGGTGCCATTTTTCAGTGGACAAAGGAGTGTGAGGTGAGCTTCCAAAAGCTTTAGATAGATTTGCCTTCGGCCCCTATCTTGATGTTGCCTAATGGTTTTGGGTCTTATACAGTATATTGTGATGCCTCACGGGTTGGACTTGGAGTAGTATTGATGCAGGACGGTAGGGTGATTGCCTACGCGTGCTGACAGCTGAAGGTGCGTGAAAAGAACTACCCTGTCCACGATCTTAAGCTAGCCGCCATTGTTCATGCCTTGAAGATTTGGCATCATTATTTGTTTGGGGTTCCTTGTGAGATTTACACTGATCATCGGAGTTTGAAGCACTTGCTTAAGCAAAAGGACCTGAATATGCGTCAGAGGAGATGGTTGGAGCTATTGAAGGACTATGATATTACTATTCTCTATCACCCGGGCAAGGCCAATGTGGTTGCCGATGCCTTGAGTCGTCGGGCAGAGAGTTTGGGGAGTTTGGCGTATCTACCAGCTTCGGAGAGGCCTATGGCGATGGATGTTCAGGCTTTAGCCAGGCAGTTGGTTAGATTGGATCTTTCAGAGTCCAGTCGGGTTCTGGCCTGTGTGGTTTCTCGGTCTTCTCTATTTGATCGCATCAGGGAGTGACAATTTGATGACCTTCATTTGCTTGTCCTTCACGATAGAGTTTGGCGTGGTGATGCTCGAGATGTTACCATCGGGGATGATGGAGTGATGAGGATGCAATGGCGTATTTGTGTGCCCAATGTAGATGATCTTCGAGAGTTGATTCTAGCTGAGGCCCATAGCTCGCGGTATTCCATCCATCCAGGGGCCGCGAATATGTATCAGGACTTGAGGCAGCACTATTGGTGGAGGTGGACGAAGAAGGATATAGTTGACTATGTTTCTAGGTGCCTCAACTGCTAGCAGGTGAAGTATGAGCATCAGCGTTTGGGTGGATTAATGCAGCAGATTGAGATCCCAGAGTGGAAATAGGAGCGCATCACCATGGACTTTGTATCTAGACTTCCACAGATAGTGAGGAAGTTTTATTCCATTTGCGTTATTGTGGATCGACTGACCAAGTCCGTCCATTTCATACCTGTGTGCACCACTTACTCATCGGAGCGGTTGGCGGAGATCTACATCAGGGAGATAGTCCGGTTGCATGGTATTCCAGTTTCCATATTTTCAGATAGAGGCAATCAGTTTACTTTACGGTTCTGGAGAGCCATGCAGCAAGAGTTAGGTACTCGGGTGGAGCTGATCACAACATTCACCCCCAGACGGATGGACAATCCGAGCGCACTATTCAGATTTTGGAGGATATGCTCCGTGCGTGCGTGATTGAGTTTGGAATTTCATGGGACCATTTCTTCCCACTGGTGAAGTTTGCTTATAATAACAACTATCAGTCCAACATTTAGATGGCGCCGTATGAGGCCCTATATGGTAGGGGTGCAGGTCCCCCGTGGGCTTGTTCGAGCCGGGCGAGGCCAAGCTACTAGGTACTGAGATGGTCCAGGATGCAATGGACAAGGTCAAGGTGATTCAGGATAGAGTACGTGCAGCCCAGTCCAGACATAAGAGTTTCGGACAAGAAGGTTCGCGATGTGGCTTTTATGGTTGCCGAGCGGGTTTTACTTCGGGTCTCGCCCATGAAGGGCGTCATGAGGTTTGGGAACAAAGGGAAGCCGAGTTCGAGATTCATTGGCTCTTTTGAGATTTTGAGGCATGTTGGGGAGGTTGCTTATGAGCTTGCCTTACCTCCCAGCCTAGCCGGATTCCATCCCGTATTTCATGTCTCTATGCTCCGAAGATACCATGGTGACCCATCTCACGTGTTGGATTTCACTTCTGTTCAGTTAGACGAGGATCTATCTTATGTTGAGGAGCCAGTGGCCATTTTGGATAGGAAAATCAGGAAGCTGAGGTCAAAGAAAATCGCTTCGATGAAGGTCCAGTGGCGGGGTTAGCCGGCCGAGGATGCGACTTGGAAGATCGAGCAGGATATGCGCATCCACTACCCTCATCTCTTCACCACTTCAGGTATGTTTTCTATGTTCGTTCGAAGATGAATGAATGTTTAAGTGTGGGAAGATGTAATGACCTGGCCGGTCATTTTTTAAATTTACGCCCCGATCCCCAATTAACTATTTTCCCTAAGTTCATTTTTGCTATTGTGGTTTGCCGGGATGTACGGTTCTAGAATTTGGAGTGTTTTGGGACACTTAGTCCCTAAATGAGAGCTATATAGTTGAAACATGGCCCGTATTCAGAACAGTATTAAGACGACCTCGGAACAAAAATCCGATGATTCCATTAGCTCCGTTAGGTGATTTCGGGGTTGGGAGCGCGTTCAAAATGTTTTTTGGAGGTCCGTTTGGAATTTTTAGAAATCCGATCGATAGGTGAGATTTTGATTCGGTAGTCGGAATGGAATTTCGACAGTTGCAGTAGCTTCCTTAGGTGATTTTGGATAAGTCTGCAAATTTTCAGGTCATTCGGACATAGTCTGGTTGGGTTTTTTTTATAGCAATTAGGTTTCGGAAGTTTTGGTTGAAACTTAGGCTTGAATCCGCCATAATTTGATGATTTTGAGTTTAATGATGCATTTTTATGATTGGAAAAAGTTCGTATCATGATTTGGAGTAGGTTGGTGTTTTTGGTTGAGGTCCCGGGGGCCTCGGGATGAGTTCGGATGATTTAACGGAAGAAAATTGAAGTTGCAGCAGGTCTGATCCTGTGCCTTCTATTGTTTTTGCTTCTGCGGAATTTGGACCGCTGAAGCGAGTCTGCAGAAGTGACAAAAAATGCGCAGGTGTGAAAATTTGGGAGGTCGGCTGAGTCCGCAAAAGCGGACCATAGTTCGCTGAAGCGAGCCCGCAGAAGCGGACATGCTCTCGTAGAAGCGAAGGTTGGTCGCTTGGGACTTTCTGCAGAAGCGAACTATTTCCGCATAAGCGGTCATCGCAGAAACGAATTTGGACTGCAGAAGCGGTCTTGGGCGAGTTAAGGTAGAGCCGCAGAAGCGGCAGCTTCTCTGCAGAAGCAGGATCGCGGAAGCGACCCCAGTGCCCCAAAAGCAGAAATTCACTATAGGTTAAGGCTTCAGCTATTCTCGAAATTTCAGAACTTTGAAAATATTGAAGGCTTCGAACTAGGAGAGTATTTTACCGATTTTGAGGAGGAAATCAAGGGGAATCATCAGGTAATCACTCATGGACTCAATTTATGTTAATATATTGTTAAACCACAGATTAAACTTCTGAAAATAGAGGATTGGAGGTGTGTTAATGGAGGATTTTTGCTCCAAGCCTGAGTTGTTGGAAATCATTGATTTGAATAGGCAAATAGAGTCTGATTTTGATAAATTTTATACGGCTAGACTCGTGAGATTACGAGAGTTCTGAAAACGTAAAACTATTTCGATTCTGAGCTGATGGCTGTAGGTGTATTTGGTCATTTCACCCATTTTCGCGCCATAGCTTTAATTTTATCACTGTAATTAGTTACTTGTGATGTTATTTACACTGTGTAATTGTTTTGACTAGATTTGGGCCACTCGGAGTTGGATACGCATGCCAAGGAAGTCATTTCTTAGCGGTTTTGTACCGGGATTGTTGTAAGTGACTTGTCTAACCTTGCGTGGGGGATTTTCTCCCTTAAGATATATATGTGGTGATTTAAATGCCTTGTACGCGAGGTGACGGGCGTGTACTTGCGCAATTATTGAAAACCACCTTACTTGAACTTCTCAATCCATGTTATCTTAGTTATTTAATTGGTTTAATTGCAAGATTTATCTTGTGTTAGCTAGGAAAGCATGATTAGGTAGGCTTATCTGTCTAAGTGCCTACCTGTATTAATTGAACTCCCTAGAACCTGTTGAGACTGGATTTAGTGTTAATTGTAGTTGTGTACTTCATATTTCTCCGAGTTTCCTCTTATTGATTATATTTGTGTTCTGTGGACTACGGGTTCAATTGCCGGGGATCCGATTGTACTGAGGTAAAGGACTGCAGGTTTAATTCCCAGAGATCCTAAGATACTGATATACGGACTGTGGGTTTAATTCCTGGAGATCTTGTGATACTAATATAAAGGACTGCAGGTTCAATTCCCGGAGATCCTGTGATACTGATATATGGACCGCGGGTTTGATTCCCGAAGATCCTGAGTTGCTGAGTATAAAAGGGACTGATGGTTCAATTCCCGAAAATCCTGGATTGTTGATTTGTACTTGTTGTGTTGATTTCTCCTTGTTATCTTAATTGCTGAGTATAAAGGGACTGTGGGTTCAATTCCCGGAGATCCGATGCTACTAAGGTAAAGGAGTGCGGGTTCGATTCCCGGAGATCCTGAGTTGCTGAGTATAAAGGGACTGCGGGTTCAATTTTCTGAGATCCTGGATTGTTGATTTGTGTTTGTTGTGTTGATTTCTCTTTGTTAGATTAATTGTAGACGGTTGGTAGTATTTGTCTCATTTGCTGTTATTTCAGACTTGTTCTTATTTTGAGCTGTTCGGTATTATTATCATTATCTTATTTATTTCTCTCAGTAGGGCCCTGACCTTCCTCGTCACTACTCCATCGAGGTTAGGCTTGACACTTACCGAGTACCGCCGTGGTGTACTCATGCTACTCTTCTGCACACTTTTGTTGTGCAGATCCAGGTACATTAGGACAGGCCCGTACTAGGTGATTCAGCAGTATTTTCAGGAGACTCGAGGTATGAATCTGCCATGTCCGCTGATCCTGAGGGTCTTCTTCTACTCTTCTTTGTGAAGTCAGTCATTCCTTTATTTTCGTTGTGTAGACACTCTTGATGTATAGAGCCACATTGTACTCTCTTAGTCTGTGTTGCCCGTGAGTTTCTGAGTCTTGGTGATTGTATTTCTTATGGTATTTGGCAAAGTGTATGTGCCGAGCGGCACTTATTACATTTCTTTATATTATTCCGCTGTTATCTTAACTTTTTGTTCGTAAGAGTTGTACATTTCGCATGGTGTCAAGCTTACCTAGTCGCGAAGATTGGGTGCCGTCATGACATGTTCACGATTGGTGAACTGGGGTCATGACACAGGCAAGTTCTGGATTAGTCGTTTTAACAAGGAAACTAGAAATGAGCTACTCTAATTCCTAAATAGATGGAAAACAAAAACTCACAATAACAAATAAACTAACAAACAAACAGAAAAGTAATGAGCAAATAAAGGTCACATGGAGATGAACTGAAAAATGAAGGAAAACAAAAATGATAAAAATCAAATAACTTAACTAACATGCAAACACATACAATACATATAAGAAAAGAACGAAGAAGGGATGACTTATCTTTTTAATAGGCTTCGGGAACAAATGACCCCTTGGACTCGTCCATATTGGGTCGAATGGACCTTAATCGGGGTGTTCTCAGTTGAGAACACCTAGATTAAGGTCTATTAGACCTTAATCTCCCATCGAAATAGACAGAACCCCAATTTTTGGATTTTTAGGGTTCATACGGGTGATTTGGTATTTTTTGGTTACCAAACTAGTGTTGGTTTGGTTACGAGGGAGGTCAAGGGAGTTTTAGGTATCAATTTGAGGTGGTTTGGCGCAGGTTGAGTCTTGGATCGAATCTTCGATTAGAGATTCGAGAAGGTGTAGCTAGATTCGAGCCAAGAGGCTTGTGGATTTGGGTTCTGGGTGTGATGGGGGTTCTGTATTGTTAAAATGGTGGCCGACAGCATTGATGCTGCCGGTGTTCAGGCGAAGGGAGCTCATGGTGGCTAGGGTTTGGGCCTGGGTCCGTCCATGAACGAGAGAGATAGTAAATAGTGAGGAAAGGGGGAAGAGGGGTAGGTAAGGGGGCGTGGGGTGAATGTCACAACCCGGATTTCCCACCATCGGGGTCATGGTGGCGCCTACTAAATGGAATCTAGGCAAGCCAAATATTAATTACATCTCCATTAATTACCAATTTCTTATTATTAAAAACATATGAATTGCAGCGGAATAATCAAAATTAGCGGAAAACTTAATCAAATATGATAAAGAAAACCCAAACATGATACACTACCCAAGACTGGTGTCACAATACTCACGAACTTCTAAGAATAATACACATAATTGTCTGAAAGAAAATACAAGTTGTTTATCTCGATTACATGAGATAACAGAATGAAAAGCATAGATAGAAGAGACAACGGGTCCCGCGGACGCCTGCAAGGCTACCTCGTAGTCTCAGTAGTCGGAAAATCCACAAGTCGCTACTGCCGCTGCTGCTATCCGTAACCTGTATCTGCGCAAAAAGAGCGCAGAGTGTAGTATCAGCATAACCGACCCCATGTGCTGGTAAGTGCCTGGCCTATCCCAGCGAACTAGTGACAAGGCTAAGGCCAGTCACCCACCTAAACCTGTACAGTTGTATATATATATATATATATATATATATATATATATATATATATATATATATATATTTTAAGGAAATACTCTGCTCTGAAATAACAGTTATTAACTCACGACATCCAGAATAATCTAATCAACAGAATAAATCTTACTTTCATATTTCAATTCCTTTCTCATTTCATGTCTCGTGGTAGGCGTACCAACCGCTCCCAACTATCACTGTAATTATATCTTGTGGTAGGCGTACCACCCGCTCCCAAATATCATAGTAATTATATCTTGTGGTAGGCATACCACCCGCTCCCAAATATATCAATAGGCTACCGGCAACTATGGCCAATGCCAAGATTTAAGTCACTTTGTGGTCGGCGTACCACACGATCCCAATTCATAAATATATATATTACCGGCATTTAGCCAATAATCTCTATAACAACAATATTTATAATTACCGGTTTTAAACCAATACTTGATAATAATTTCAATAATTTATCTTCGTTACCGGCATAACACCAATAACTCTTAATCAACAATTTATTCATAACTGAATTCCTATTCCTGCAAACTAGGATAGAACAAACACTTACCTCGAAAGTTTACGAATGATTTAATCCGTAGCAATGCCCTTTCCTTTCGAATTTGACTCCAATCCAATCGTATCTATACACAATTGATTTAATATCATCAATACTACTCAACAAACTAATTCCCAAGACCAATTACAACTTTTACAACATTCTCCCCGGAATAGTGAATTTCAACCCCGGGCCCACATGGTCGGAATTCGGGGTTAGGACCAAAATCTGGTTACCCATCCCCCCACGAGTTCATGTATATGATTTGTTTCAAAATCGGACCTCAATTCGAGGTCCAACTCCCCAATTTATGAAAAACCCTATTTTCTAACAAAAACAAGAATTCTACCATGAAAACCTTTGATTTTTAATGAAAAACATGTTTAATAATGTTAGGAATTGAAAGAATTAAGTAAAAAGTGACTTACAATTGTTTTGATGAAGAAGGAATTCGTGAAGAATCGCAATTGGGTGTTTTTGTTTTGTAAAAAGTGAAGAAATGACTGAAAATCGTGTTTTACAGGTCTCTGTGTTCGCATTTGCGAACATGGGTTCGCAATTGCGAACCCCGACCAATTTCTGGAGTTTGAAAAATAAGCTAAGGCTCGGAAGTTCGCATTTGCGAACTTTTGTTCGCATTTGCGAAGCCAAGGCAAATCTGGGGTCTTCGCAATTGCGAACATATGTTCGCATTTGCGAAGTCTAGGCAGTTACTGGGGATTTCGCATTTGCGAAATAAGGTTCACATTTGCGAACCAGCAGGCTTCTGGGCTTCTTCGCAATTGCGACACATTCTTCGCAATTGCGAAGACAGGCAATTACCGAAGGCCTCGCAATTGCGAGGTTTGGTTCGCATTTGCGAACCCAACTAGTCCTGGGCACCTTCGCATTTGCGACCCAGGGTTCGCATTTGCGAACCCTGCCTTGACCTGCCACCTTCGCAATTGCGAAGACAACAGCTGGGTGAAAAAAACCAGTAGTGCAAGAACTCAGAATTTCATCCAACGGCCTATCAAATCTTTACCCGAGCCCCCCGGCTCCAAACCAAATATGCACACTAACTCAAAAACATCATACGAACTTGCTCGCGCGATCAAATCGCTAAAATAACATCAAAACCAATGGATTGAGCCTTAAAACTCAAGAATTCTTTCAAATTTCTTAATTTCCAAACTTTCCAATTTAAGGCCGAAACACGTCAAACGACGTCCGTTTTCAACCAAACTTTACAGGAAGCGCTTAACCAATATATATGACCTGTACCGGGCGTCGGAACCAAAATACGAGCCCGATACCAGTACTTCTTAATCAAAATTCAGTTTCATTTTCCTTAAACATTTTCAGAAAACAATTTAACAGAAAAATTCTTTTACCGAGGTTCTAGACCTCGGATTTCAATTCCGGACATATGCCCAAGTTCCATATTTTTCTACGGATTTTCTGAGACAGCCAAATCACGGATCCGGGTCCGTTTACCAAAAATGTTGACCAAAGTCAACCATATCAATATTAATATCAAAATTCTTCAACTTTTTCACATATTTCACATATTTCAAAATAAATATTTTCCAGCTTTGTGCTCGGACTGTGCACGCAAATCGAGGCAACTATAAATGAGGTTTTCAAGACCTCAAAAGCTCAGAATGATTAATAAAACAATGTGATGACCCTTTGGGTCATCACACTCTCCACCTCTAAAACAACCGTTCGTCTTCGAACGGACAAAAGAAAGAAGTACTCGAGTCAGGAAATAGATAAGGGAAACGGCTCTGCATATTAGACTCGGACTCCCAGGTTGATGCCTCAGGAGGCTGACCTCTCTACTGAATATGCACTGAAGGAAAAACTCTTCGACCTCAATTGTCGAACCTGCCGGTCTAGAATGGCCACCGGCTCCTCCTCGTAAGATAGATCATTGTCCAATTGGACAGTATCGAAGTCTAACACATGTGTGGGATCGCCGTGGTATCTCCGAAGCATAGATACATGAAAAACTAGATGCACGACTGATAAGCTAGGCGGCAAAGCTAGTCTGTAAGCCACCCCTCCCACTCTGTCTAGAATCTCAAATGGACCAATATACCTAGGGCTGAGCTTGCCCTTCTTCCCGAACCTCATCACGCCCTTCATAGGCGACACTCGGAGTAATACTCGTTCGCCAACCATGAAATCTACATCTCGAATCTTACGATCCGCATAAGTCTTCTGCCTGGACTGAGCTGAACGCAATCTCTCCTGAATTGTCTTGACCTTATCCAAGGCCTCCTGAACTAAGTCTGTACCTAACAACCGAGCCTCTTCCGGTTCAAACCATCCAACCGGTGATCGACATCGCCTACCATACAACGCCTCATACGGAGCCATCTGGATGCTAGATTGGTAACTGTTATTATAGGCGAACTCTGCTAATGGTAGAAATTGGTCCCACGAGCCCCCGAAATCAATAACATAGGCTCGAAGCATGTCCTCTAAAATCTGAATAGTCCTCTCGGACTGGCCATCCGTCTGAGGATGAAATGTTGTACTCAACTGAACCTGGGTGCCTAACTCCCGCTGGACCGCTCTCCAGAACCGCGAGGTAAACTGCGTACCCCGATCAGAGATAATAGATACTGGCACTCCATGGAGATGAACAATCTCCCTAATGTAAACCTCCGCTAACCTCTCCGACGAGTAGGAGACAGATACTGGAATAAAGTGTGCTGACTTGGTCAGCCTATCAACAATGACCCAAATAGCATCAAATTTCCTCCGAGTCAAAGGAAGTCCAGTAACGAAGTCCATAGTGATTCGCTCCCATTTCCACTCGGGAATTTCAATCCTTTGGAATACACCACCAGGTCTCTGGTGCTCATATTTCACCTGCTGACAATTTAGACACCGAGCGACATACGCAATGATATCTTTCTTCATTCTGCGCCACCAATAGTGCTGACGTAAGTCCTGGTACATCTTCGCGGCACCTGGGTGAATAGAATACCGCGAACTGTGGGCCTCTGCTAATATTAACTCTCGAATCCCTTCGACATTGGGCACACAAACTCGACCCCGCAATTTCAATATCCCATCATCATCTAGATTTACCTGTGTGGCACCTCCCCGCTGTACTGTATCTCTCAACTCACGCAAATGAGGATCATCAAATTGCCTCTCACGGATACGCTCAAATAAGGAAGAACGAGCGACCGTGCAGGCTAACACCCTGCTAGGCTCAGAAATGTCTAATCTCACGAACCGGTTGGCCAATGCCTGGACATCTATAGCTAATGGTCTCTGACTGACCGGAATATATGCAAGACTACCCATGCTGGCAGACTTTCTACTCAATGCATCGGCCACCACATTGGCCTTACCCGGGTGATATAAAATAGTAACATCATAGTCTTTTAGCAACTCTAGCCACCTTCTCTGCCTCATATTCAACTCTTTCTGCTTAAACAAGTACTGAAGACTCTTATGATCGGTGTACACTTCACATGCTACACCATACAAATAATGCCTCCAGATCTTCAATGCGTGAATAATCGCCGCCAATTCTAGATCATGCACTCGATAGTTCTTCTCATGAATCTTCAACTGCCTCGAAGCATAGGCAATAACCTTGCCATCCTGCATTAACACTGCACCAAGCCCAATACGGGAAGCATCACAATAAATAGTATAAGGTCCCGTACCTTTGGGTAAAACCAATACCGGTGTTGTGGTCAAGGTTGTCTTGAGCTTTTGAAAGCTCGCCTCACATTCATCGGACCATTCAAATTGAACACCCTTCTGGGTCAATCTGGTCAGTGGGGTTGCAATAGACGAAAATCCTTCTACGAATCGGCGATAATAACCCGCTAACCCCAAGAAACTCCGAATATCCGTGGCTGATGTCGGTCTAGGCCAGTTCTTGACTGCCTCAATTTTCTTCGGATCAACCTGAATACCTGCTGCCGTCACAATATGACCCAGGAATGCAACCGAACTTAGCCAAAATTCACACTTTGAAAATTTTGCATATAGCTGGCTATCTCTCGGAGTCTGTAAGGCCACTCTGAGATGTTGCGCATGCTCCTCCTGACTGCGGGAATATATTAATATGTCATCAATGAAGACTATTACAAACAAGTCTAGATATGGTTGGAACACCCGATTCATTAATTCCATAAAAGCTGCTGGAGCATTTGTCAACCCAAAAGACATGACCAGAAATTCAGAATGTCCATACCGAGTGCGGAACGCTGTCTTAGGGACATCGGATGCCCTAATCTTCAGTTGATGATAGCCCGATCTCAAATCTATCTTTGAAAATACCTTGGCACCCTGAAGCTGGTCAAATAAATCATCAATTCGCGTAAGTGGATATTTATTTTTGATAGTCACCTTGTTTAACTGCCGGTAATCAATACACATCCGCATCGAGCCATCTTTCTTCTTTACAAATAATACTGGTGCACCCCACGGCGAAACACTGGGTCTAATGAAACCCTTTTCAAGTAAATCCTACAACTGTTCCTTCAATTCTTTTAACTCGGGTGGAGCCATACGATATGGGGGAATGGAAATGGGCTGAGTGCCTGGAGCCAAATCAATGCAAAAATCAATGTCCCTATCGGGCGGCATACCCGGCAAGTCTGAAGGAAATACTTCAGGAAATTCGCGAACCACAGGCACAGAGTCAATAGAAGGAACCTCAGCACTAGAATCACGGACATAGGCCAAATAAGCCAAGCATCCCTTTCCAACCATACGCTGAGCTTTAACATAGGAAATAATGTTACGGCTAGTATGACCTGAAATTCCTTTCCACTCTATACGAGGCGAATTCGGCAGGGCTAAAGTCACAGCCTTGGCATGGCAATCTAAAATAGCATGATACGGAGATAGCCAGTCCATGCCTAGTATAATATCGAAGTCCACCATATTCAGGAGTAATAAATCAGCACGGGTCTCGAGACCCTCAATTACTATAATACATGACCGATGAACTCGATCAACCACAATAGAGTCACCTACTGGTGTAGACACATGAACAGGAACACTCAGTGGATCACCGGGCTGAATCAAGTATGGTGCAAAATAGGAAGACACATACGAATATGTAGACCCAGTGTCAAATAATGCTGATGCCTTTCTATCACAAACCAAAATAATACCTGTAATGACGGCATCAGAAGACTCAGCCTCTGGTCTGGCGGGAAGTGCATAACATCGGGGCTGTGCCCCACCACCCTGAGCAGTATCTCTAGGACGATCAGCTGCTGGCTGGTCTCTACCTCTATCGGTCCGAGCTCCACCTCTATGACCTCTACCTCCACCTCTATGTCCTCTACCTCCGCCTCTAGCCGGCTGGGCAGGCTGTGAGGGAACTGGGGCCTGAATCATGGCACGAGAACCCTGCTGGTGAGATCTGTCAGAAGCTCGAGGGCAATACCTTGCAATGTGCCTAAGATCACCGCACGTAAAACAAGCCCCCGGCTGCTGAAAATGGCGAAGTGGTGGTGCACTGATAGGCTGCTGATCAGAGTAGCGTGGCTGAGAATTACGATCACCTGAAGCATCATGAGAAACCTGAAGAGCTGACTGATAAGGCCTAGGAAGATGGCCTCTATCATAAAAATCTCTATCTCCAGACGAGGTACCACTGAATCTACCCGAATTATGAGATCTCTTATCCGATCCATGTCTCGCTCCCCGTGACAGAGCCATCTCGATCCGGCGGGCTGTATTAGCCGCCTCCTGAAAAGTGATTTCAGTTCCTGCCCCCATAGCCATCTGTAGCCGAATTGGCTGATTCAAGCCATCAATAAACCTTCTCACCCTTTCCCGATCTGTGGGAAGTATGATAATAGCATGACGAGCCAGGTCCACGAACCTAGTCTCGTACTCTGTGACAGACATAGAACCCTGATGAAGACGCTCAAATTGTCTGCGCATAACCTCCCGCTGAGTTGCTGGAAGGAACTTCTCCAAGAATAATTCTGCAAACCGCTCCCAAGTCAAAGATGACGATCCCGCCGGCCTGGTTAGACAATAATCTCTCCACCAAGTCTTGGCGGAACCAGATAACCGAAAAGTAGCAAAATCCACACCATTAGTCTCCACAATACCCATAGTACGGAGAACTTCGTGGCAGCTGTATAGGAAATCTTGTGGATCCTCTGAAAGAGTGCCACTGAATGTGGTAGTGAACAGCTTGGTAAACCTGTCCAATCTCCATAACGCGTCAGCGGACATAGCTGCACCATCATTAGACAGAATCACAATAACAGGCTGAGCTGCCTCAACTGGCCGAATCACAGGAACCCGATCCTGGGGAATTTCTGGCTCCGGAGTACGCGTAGCAGGAGTCTGATTACCTCCTCCATCCTGAGAAGTGGCTGGTGCTACTGGTAATAAACCTGCTCTGGTGATATTGTCCATAAAACCTGCTATTCGAACCAAAGCATCCTGTAGATCCGGTGAAAACACAGCTCCTCCTGGGACCTGAGCTGGGCCTACTGGAGCTGCTGGGGTTGGAACTTCCTCCTCGATATGAACATGAGGTTCTGCCACTCGTGCTGCTGCTCGGGGCTGAGCCCTGCCCCTACCTTGTCCTTTAGGACGGCCTCGACCTCGGCCTCTACCCCTAGCAGAAGCTGCCGCTGCTGGGACCTCGGGCTGCTGGTCAGTAGATGAGGATGCACGTGTCCTTACCATCTGCGGAAGAACAGAGTTGAAGTTCAATTAACATTCAAAAGATCAAGTCGCACGACTGGAAAGAATAAAGAGAATATTTTCCTAACTCTGTAGCCTCTGGAGGATAAATACAGACGTCTCCGTACCGATCCTTCAGACTCTACTAAGGTTGTTCGTGAGTTGTGAGACCTGTGCAACCTAGTGCTCTGATACCGACTTGTCACGACCCGGATTTCCCACCATCGGGGTCATGATGGCGCCTACTAAATGGAAGCTAGGCAAGCCAAATATTAATTACATCTCCATTAATTACCAATTTCTTATTATTAAAAACATATATATTGCAGCGGAATAATCAAAATTAGCGGAAGACTTAATCAAATATGATAAAGAAAACCCAAACATGATACACTACCCAAGACTGGTGTCACAATACTCACGAACTTCTAAGAATAATACACATAATCGTCTGAAAGAAAATACAAGCTGTTTATCTCGATTACATGAGATAACAGAATGAAAAGCATAGACAGAAGAGACAACGGGTCCTGCGGACGCCTGCAAGGCTACCTCGTAGTCTCAGTAGTCGGAAAATCCACAAGTCGCTACTGCCGCTGAAAGCTGCTCCAACACTGTGATCTCTGCAAAAAGCACAGAAGTGTAGCATCAACACAACCGACCCCATGTGTCGGTAAGTGCCCGGCCTAACCCCGGCGAAGTAGTGACAAGGCTAGACAGGACCTGCTATAATCAACCTGTGCAGATATATATATACAGATACAATGGCAACAGAAAAAGAGCAACAAGAATGTATATAAAGATATACAACCGAAAATCAAACATGTATATATTAAGGAAATACTCTGCTCTGAAATAACAGTTATTAACTCACGACATCCAGAATAATCTAATCAACAGTAAATCTTACTTTCATATTTCAATTCCTTTCTCATTTCATGTCTCGTGGTAGGCGTACCACCCGCTCCCAACTATCACTGTAATTATATCTTGTGGTAGGTGTACCACCCGCTCCCAAATATCATAGTAATTATATCTTGTGGTAGGCGTACCACCCGCTCCCAAATATATCAATAGGCTACCGGCAACTATGGCCAATGCCAAGATTTAAGTCACTTTGTGGTCGGCGTACCACACGATCCCAATTCATAAATATATATATTACCGGCATTTAGCCAATAATCTCTATAACAACAATATTTATAATTACCGGTTTTAAACCAATACTTGATAATAATTTCAATAATTTATCTTCGTTACCGGCATAACACCAATAACTCTTAATCAACAATTTATTCATAACTGAATTCCTATTCCTACAAACTAGGATAGAACAAACACTTACCTCGAAAGTTTACGAATGATTTAATCCGTAGCAATGCCCTTTCCTTTCGAATTTGAATCCAATCCAATCGTATCTATACACAATTGATTTAATATCATCAATACTACTCAACAAACTAATTCCCAAGATCAATTACAACTTTTACAACATTCTGCCCGGGAATAGTGAATTTCAACCCCGGGCCCACATGGTCGGAATTCGGGGTTAGGACCAAAATCCGGTTACCCATCCCCCCACGAGTTCATGTATATGATTTGTTTCAAAATCGGACCTCAATTCGAGGTCCAACTCCCCAATTTATGAAAAATCCTATTTTCTAACAAAAACAAGAATTCTACCATGAAAACCTTTGATTTTTAATGAAAAACATGTTTAATGATGTTAGGAATTGAAAGAATTAAGTAAAAAGTGACTTACAATTGTTTTGATGAAGAAGGAATTCGTGAAGAATCGCAATTGGGTGTTTTTGTTTTGTAAAAAGTGAAGAAATGACTGAAAATCGTGTTTTACAGGTCTCTGTGTTCGCATTTGCGAACATGGGTTCGCAATTGTGAACCCCGACCAATTTCTGGAGTTTGAAAAATAAGCTAAGGCTCGGAAGTTCTCATTTGCGAACTTTTGTTCGCATTTGCGAAGCCAAGGCAAATCTGGGGTCTTCGCAATTGCGAACATATGTTCGCAATTGCGAACTAGGTTGCTTCCAGGGATTTTCGCATTTGCGAAATAAGGTTCGCATTTGCGAACCAGCAGGCTTCTGGGCTTCTTCGCAATTGCGACACATTCTTCGCAATTGCGAAGACAGGCAATTACTGAAGGCCTCGCAATTGCGAGGTTTGCTTCGCATTTGCGAACCCAAACGGTCCTGGGCACCTTCGCATTTGCGACCAAGGGTTCGCATTTGCGAACCCTGCCTTGACCCGCCACCTTCGCAATTGCGAGAAATACTTCGCAATTGCGAAGACAACAGCTGGGTGAAAAACCAGCAGTGCAAAAACTCAAAATTTCATCCAACGGCCTATCAAATCTTTACCCGAGCCCCCCGGGCTCCAAACCAAATATGCACACTAACTCAAAAACATCATACGAACTTGCTCGCGCGATCAAATCGCTAAAATAACATCAAAACCAATGGATTGAGCCTTAAAACTCAAGAATTCTTTCAAATTTCTTAATTTCCAAACTTTCCCATTTAAGGCCGAAACACGTCAAACGACGTCCGTTTTCAACCAAACTTTACAGGAAGCGCTTAACCAATATATATGACCTGTACCGGGCGTCGGAACCAAAATACGAGCCCGATACCAGTACTTTTTAATCAAAATTCAGTTTTATTTTCCTTAAACATTTTCAGAAAACAATTTAACAGAAAAATTCTTTTACCGAGGTTCTAGACCTCGGATTTCAATTCCGGACATATGCCCAAGTTCCATATTTTTCTACGGATTTTCTGAGACAGTCAAATCACAGATCCGGGTCCGTTTACCAAAAATGTTGACCAAAGTCAACCATATCAATATTAATATCAAAATTCTTCAACTTTTTCACATATTTCACATATTTCAACATAAATATTTTCCAGATTTGTGCCCGGACTGTGCACGCAAATCGAGGCAACTATAAATGAGGTTTTCAAGACCTCAAAAGCTCGGAATGATTAATAAAACAAGTGATGACCCTTTGGGTCGTCACAGTGAAAGGTGAGGTTTTTTTATATGTGGTAGGGGACTTGATACTGGCCGTTGGATCAAGTTGGATCGATGGCCAAGATCTCTTCCCAGGCTGGGAACGACGTTGTCTCAATTAAATGAGACTGGGTCAGTCTCAAAGGTAAACGGGTCGGGTTAAATGGAAGGCTTGGGGCCGTTACATGAGATAGGATGTACGGTTTAGATCAGACGCACCAAAGCAACATCATTTGGATTAAATGGTGGCCTGATTTTGGCCGTCCAGTTGATTTGATCAAGGGCTCGAAATAGAGATGCCAATATGGTGTGGTTTGGAGGGCATCTCTGAAAGACTTGGTCTTGGACCAGGTCTGGCATGGAATTGGGCCTGGTTTTGGTCTCAATTTCTGGAGCCCAAGTCCGAATCCTTTTTATTTTCAGCCCTTTCCTTTTTCCTTAATTAACCAAAATTCCTAAATAATTTACAAAATTCCTAAAAATAAAAATCACACAAATATTAATTACTTCTCACAATCATTAACACACAAACAAAGAAATAAAATCACCCAATGACAAGACACGAAATGCATATTTTTGTAATTTTCTTTTAACCAAATTATGGTTAATTAATTTCTAAAAAGTACAATTAACTCCTAAATGCATGCAACATATACTTTAATATTTTTATTTAACTACAACAAGGTGAGCATTTTACGAACCAAACAACTACCAAAACGTCCCATAAATCCTCAAAATTTTACCCGAAGGTAACTTGTTTTATTTTTTAATTTCTTTTAGAGTATTTTCTGAGAAGAAAAAATCACGTGCTCACACAGGTGTCAAATTGGCATCTTCTTTAACAATCTAGTAGAAGCAAATATTGAGCTTGTAAGGGAATTCTATGCTAACCTCCCTGAACATGACAATGCGGTGGTGACGATGCAAAACACTAAAGTCGATGCTGCTCCTGAGGCCATTCGTCGGGCTTACAGCATCCCGCCCTTCACAGGTACGTATCATTACCTCTGCAACAGTCGTCCACCAGTTAATTGGCATAGAATCTTGCGAGTCATAGGGATTCCAGGAAAACAAGCCAAGTAGATTTCCAAACCAACAACACTACACTCTCAGTTACTCTCTTGGTTAGCCAAGTGTTGGCTCACCGTTGTCACATCTCCTTTTTACCGAACCTCTATTTATTTACACCCAAGGAAGCGATACAATAAGAGGAAGGAGTTTTTCCAGTTTAAGGACAATCAGAATGGGATTGATTTATTTTAGTTTTTTCAGAGTCGCCACTTAGAAAAATAATGGTGTCCCAAGTCACCAGTTTAATCCTGAACCGAGGAAATTATGACTCTATTTAATAGTCCGCAAAATCAGAATCCGGATAAGGAATTCTGTTAATCCGGGAGAAGGTGTTAGGCACTCCCGAATTCCGTGGTTCTAACACGGTCGCTCAACTGTTGTATTTGTTTTTATCTGATTTTTCATATATATTCCATTTTTATGTGCTTTTATTAATAATCCGCTTTTATTGTTGAATTTTATAAGAATTGCAACGTCGTGAAAATGTATCTCGAACCACGCCATACCAGTACGCCCGTGGCTTTTAACACATTTTGACTTCGTTGAGATTTTGATTTGGGTCACATAAATGTGCACCCGTATTAGGAAAGTAATATTATTATAAATCATGCCTAAAAGTGTCTACGTCTTATTAACTTTGGGAAAGTCCGTAAAATTCGCTAAACGGTCCTTCCGAGTCTAATATTTTCTTTTAACAATTAGTGAGGGCCCCGTAATTATGTTATAGTTTGGCGAGGCTCGTCTCATCATTTATTTAAAGTCATCTACTTAATTTATTTCTAAGCATGAGAGTCAAGTCCTAGCAAATTAATTTTTGTTTATAACTATCATTTTAAGGCCAAAGAATTAATTACTCAAACTGTTTGGGCCTTTAGCATAGCCCGTTTAGATTTCAACGGGTTAATATTCATAAGGAGACAGGTCAGCCACCAACTGGGCCATCTGTTAAGGCGCTTAGAGCCCATATTACTTGTAGTGAATGACCAACAATTGATTTATTTAAACTGGGTCAAACCACTAAAGTTGTTCTTCATGCATTCAATAGTTATAACAATAGGATTCATTCATCATTTGGATTTTAATCACAGCGTGAATTGTCTATTTATTTATTTAACAATAATTTCTCAAATGTCACTAAAGTGTAAATTTTACTAAACTTGTGAATTTAATTAACAAGTAAAATAACTCAATTGCATGACTCCTTCCAGTGCTATATTGACACAAATGGAGGTATAAATTCAAAACAAACTAATTATCTTAGATCAGCTCAATGTCAATACTACTGTAACAATAACAACAACAACAAGAAAAATAACTACCCAGTATAGTCTCACAGGGTGGGGTCTGGGGAGGGTAATATGTACACATGCCTTACCCTACCCCATAGGGCAGAGAGGCTGTTACCAATCGACCCTCGGCGAAAGATCAAGAAAAGGAAAGAAAAAAAAAAACAAAAACAAAAAGCATTTATGACTCTAGAATAAACCAAAAAAAATTGACATATAAAAGAGCAAAGTAAACAAAGCAACAACATGAACAAAAGGCATTAGCAATTTGTCACGACCCTAGTTCACCAATCGTGAACATGTCGTGATGGCACCCAGTCCCCACGACTAGGTAAGCCTAACACGTTGCGGAATATACAAGTTATGAACGTTAAAGATAAGATAACAACGGAATAATATAAATAAAGTGTAATCCGTGCCGCTTGGCACATACACCCGTCAAGAACACACTGTATATAACACCACCAAGACCCGGAATCCCACGGATAACACAGACTAAAAGAGAAATACAACTGTGGCTCTATGTGTAAAGAGTATCTAAACAACTAAAGGAAGGAGAAACATCTACCAAAACTATCAGAATAGAAGGAGAGCCTCCGGATCCGCGGACGTAGCAGATCGTACCTCGAGGTCTCCAAATGTGCTGCCGATATCACTTAGTATGAGCCTGTCCTGATGTACCTGGATCTGCACAACAAAAGTGTGCAGAAGAGTAGCATGAGTACACCACGGCGGTACTCAGTAAGTGCCAAGCCTAACCTCGATGGAGTAGTGACGAGGAAGGTCGTGGCCCTACTGAGAGAACAATAACAAAAAGACAATAACAATAATGAGCAGTTTAAATGACAATAATCTTTAAATAACAACAATAAGGTGATTACTGCAACCATCTACAAGTAAACTAACAACAAGTAACAACTCAATTAACAAGTCCAGGACCTGTGGGAATTGAACCCACAGTCCCATTAACAGCACCCCTGGGTCTCCGGGAATCGAACCCGCAGCCCATGTCTCAATAATATCTCAATAACTCAGGATCTCCGGGAATCGAACCCGCAGTCCCTACCAATAACTCAGGATCTCGGGAATCGAACCCGTAGTCCCTACCAATAACTCAGGATCTCGGGAATCGAACCCGTAGTCCCTACAAATAACTCAGGATCTCGGGAATCGAACCCGTAGTCCCTACCAATAACTCAGGATCTCGGGAATCGAACCCGTAGTCCCTACCAATAACTCAGGATCTCGGGAATCGAACCCGTAGTCCCTACCAATAACTCAGGATCTCGGGAATCGAACCCGTAGTCCCTGCCAATAACTCAGGATCTCGGGAATTGAACCCGTAGTCCCTACAATAACTCAGGATTTCGGGAATCTAACCCGTAATCCACATCTCAATAAATCTCAGGACCTCCAGGAATTGAACCCGCAGTCCACATCATTATCACTCCGGGTCTCTGGGAATCGAACCCACAGCCCTGGGATCTCCGGGAATTGAACCCGCAATCCACAAACACAGCAAGTAAAGGAATACACAGAGAGAAATATAATATGCTTAACTATATCTTCACCGATAAACAGCGCCAGCGATTACCAAGAAAACTCAAGTAAGACAATTAGGCAACTAGACAGTTAAATACTACCTAATCATGCTTTTCTAACTGCTACCGAGTAGGAATATCGAATTTAACAGCTAAAAACAGGAATATCACTCATCGAACATTTTAAGTAAAGTATGTGTTCAACAACCAGCGCATGTACACGCCCTTCACCTCGCGTACAAGGCATTTAAAGTATCACATAATATCCTAGGGGTGAAATTCCCCCACACGAGGTTAGACAAGTCACTTACCTCAATTCCGATACAAAACCGCTAAGAAATAACCCTCTTGCCGTGAATGTCGGCCTCCACAAGTGTAGTATCCGATAAAAATCAATAGAATCACATCAAAATAGGCCAATTGGGCATTACCCAATCAAAATAACTCAAAATACACCAAAACCCACAAGTTGCCAAAACCCGACTTTCGGTACGCTTATCAAAAAATCACAAAAATTATATTTTCGGGTTCCTTATCTTAATACGAGTCCGTGCATATAAAATTTATCGAAATCGGACTCCGTTTGCCCATTCAAATCAAAGATTTTCTAACATTTAGGCCTAGGGCTCAAACCCACCTTTAATCTTTCATTTTCAGTGAAATAATCACGGATTTCAAGATAAACCAACGAATTAAGGTCAAGAAACTTACCCCCGATGATTTCCCGATGATATCCCAGCGTTTCCCCTTAAAAATCCTCTCTTGGAGCTCAACAATGGCGGTTTTGGTGTGTTAGGCCGCGACTGAAATGTTCTGGACTTAAAGTCACTGCCAGGCCATTTTACTCTACGTGATCGCAGCACTGGGCTTGCGATCGCGATGCACAAAATATGGGCGGCCTTATTTTCCTCTACGCGATTGCGTGATCCTGGAAGCGATCGCATTGAACAACTCAGCGACCCTACGCGATCGCAATGACACGAACGCGATCGCGAAGAACAAACTCGTCCGGCTCCCCAAACTACCCTATGCGATCGCATACTACCTCACGCGATCGCGATGCTTACTCTCCCGGACTTACGCGATCGCACACTTTACTTCGCGATCGCAGAGCTCAGGATTTCTCCCTTACGCGATCGCATGGCCATCTCCGCGATCGCGGAGAGCAAAATTTCTCTCCAATTATTGCAGCAGAACAGCAGTGCCTTTTGGCACAAATTGGTCCGTTTGGACCCCGAATTCATCCCGAGGCGGGACCCCAACGAAAACCACCAACATACTCCAAAACACGATACGAACTCATTCAAATCATAAAAACACGTCTAACAACATCAAAACCCATAATTCACATCGAATTCAAGCCTAAATTTCTTAAAACTTTCCGAATTGCACATTCGATCTAAAACTCGACCAAACGACGTCCGAATGACCTGAAAATTTGCGGACATATCCAAAATCACATAACGAAGCTACAGAAATTGTCGGAATTCCATCCCGACCCCGGATCAAAATCTCACCTATCGTTCGGATTCGCCAAAATTTCAACCTTCGGCATTTCAAGCCTAATTGAGCTAAGGACCTCCAAAATACATTCCGAACGCGCTCCCAACCCCGAAATCACCCAACGGAGCTAATGGAACCATCTGATTTCCGTTTCGAGATCGTCTTAACACTGTTCCGATTACAAACTATTTTCCAACTTTAAAGCTCCCATTTAGGGACTAAGTGTCCCAAAATGTTCCAAATTTCAGAACCGACTCTCCCGGCAAACCACAATAGCATAAATGAACTTAGGGAAACAACTAAATTGAGGATTGGGGTGAAATTTTATAAAACGACCGGCCGGGTCGTTACACAATTCTAGGAGTACTCACAGAGATATTAACCTATCGGGAACCCTCCACCCTTGACCCATCCCTATCCCGCGAAATAATAGGAGCCCCTAACCTACAACCTTGATACTAGACCTCCAGACTTTCCTATCAAGAGCCATGTCCTCGGAAATTCGCTTAATAGTCATGTCCCGCCTAATCACTTCCTCCCAATACCTCTTGGGCCTCCTCTGCCACGACTCGCACCAACTACCGACAGCTGCTCGCAACTCCTCACCGGTGAAGCCCCATTTCAACCGGGAAGTGGTCTGTGTCGCCACTCACCGTCCTAACCCTCGCCTTAGCGCCATCATACATATCCTTGATCATCCTAATGTCGGCCTATGGCATGCTCTTCGCCTCCACGCACCTCCATAACACCTCTCTTGGAACCTTGTCATACTACTGTACCAGCGTGTTAATTATTCAAATTAATTCATTGCTTCAAACTTGACTACAAATGTTCGCATAATAAAATATCTGAACTTACTTCTATGACTACTAAATTTAACCCGATATTCAACTCATAGTTCGAGTTTAGTAGTAAGAAACTTAATTGTAAGAAACTTACATTCTGATTATAACCTTCATCTACACGTTCATATACTAGACATGTATCAGAATTGAATTTGAATAACATAACGATATAGAACACAATCCATTTCTGTATCAATTAAACAATGCCAAATTCCTATGTTCGTAAGCTAATTTCAGACTAAATAAATCAACTATGCCTCAGATTATCAATATACAACAAGTCACGAAATATGTTTCAGAATCAACTAATTAATAATTGCATTCTCTTTTCAAGTATATCGTCATATGAATTTTCACTGTGTACCTGAGATTCAAATGAGAAACAATTGAGAATCTATAGCAGTAACAACTCGAATGATCAACGAACAACAATAGCAACACGAGTAGGAATCATAGACAGTCCAAAACAAGGAATGAAATCGAAAAACCAGAAGTAATTGACAATCAAATAACAGCTACCAAATCAACCGAAAACTAAATTTAAGAGCCTCACACACACTTCAACTGCACCCATAAAATGAAATAGCTATTCGATATCAATGAAACAGTGAATTTTTTTTAGTTTTTCAGAGTTTCTATTGTTTTTGTATTTTAGAACTAAGATGTGGATGTGATTTGGGCTAATTGCAAGCTGGATCAGATCTGGAGCTATAGCAGAAGCTATTTTTGGAGGGAAATTTTAGAGGTCTCTTTAAAAAAAAAACATTGATTCAAGTTAGATGGGTGCCTTTTATAGGCACCAATAGAAGGTTCTAGGCTTTCATCCACCCCCTCTTTTCAAATTTTCAGACTTTTCTAATAGTCTTTTAATTCTTACATTTCTCTTCAAGTTACTGCCCTTATTTTACAGAAATTATACTCGTGTCCCTTCTAGAACATTCTAGAGGATTCTATTATTGTCTACCTTATACCCATGCCCTTGCCAATGTCCAAATTATCCTTACTTTCATTCTCGAATTTATAAATTACCCTTTTAATGCCTATATTACCCTTAAATCCTCTATATTTATTATAGTTAAACCATTTTTCCTTTCCCAATCTACCCCTACCGCTTAAGATTTATTACTAGTGGTCCTTTATTTCCAATTTTACCCCTACCTTTTAACATTTATTAAAATTAAGACTTTTAACCGCTTTTCCCTTTCCCTTAATTCGATTAATATAAACTAATTACAATTTCAAGGTTATTTATCAGCTATAACCAAACGAACAATTATTTCAAACTAATCAATTTCCATAGAACAAAAGGTACTTATAACAAATGTCAAAACTTAATCAAAATCACAAGATCTATACATTGATTAAAAAAAAAGACCCTAATTTCTAACATATCATAGAAATCAATACGAATTAGTCAAGATATATTTAATTTTGAAGTGTAATATCTAATATGATTTTAGCAGTTTAATATGATTAAAAAAAACTAAAAATAGCAATAACCACTTAAGGGAAAATAAAAAAAGATACATGCATAAAATCAAAAAATAAAAAGAAAAAGAAATTAAAGATAAAAGACACTTAGCTTTTCACTCCTAAGGTTTTATCCCTTTTCTTTCCTTTTTTCTTTTTTTTGCGTGACCAGTGTTTCCCCCAAGTTTTACACCTTTTCTGGAACTCTGGGACTCCGATTTGAAATTTTCCCAGGTTTCCAGCTGTTTATGAACCTCAAGATTTATTTGAAAAGGATCCAGGAAGGGAGACGGTTATTTGGAGGTAACTTTGGGCTAGGTTCTTTAATGGTTGTCTGCCGGAGTTAGGTTTCCGGCGAGACTTTTTCTTAAATTCGAGCAAATCCAGACTTATTCGAAAGAAACAAAATAGAGGGGGTAAAAGAGAAGGCTAAGACGGACTTAGGGTGTAAATGGGGTAGTGATTGGTTAAAGTAACATTTCCCACCGGTAGGGTTCCAGCGGAATTTAGAGGTGGCTCAAGTAAGAAGGGGAGATGGAGAGATTTTTAGGGCGGCTAGGGTTTGAGGTTATGGACGAAGGGTGTGCAAATGAGGGTAATGTGTAACGTTTGTATATTTAATACCCATTAATGATCTGAGACCGTTGGATCAAATGAACGGCTCAAATCCAATTACCCCTTATACCATGTCGTTCCGTTTAAGTGAGAGCCTTATCCTCGTCCGTTGGATGAATCAAGTGGACGGCTCAAATTGGATTTGACGAAACGATGTTGTTTCATTTATTAACGGACTTAGGCTTAACAGTTGGATCAGTTGACATCAATGGCCTGGATTGATTGGACTTAGGCTTAACGGACTCAGGCTTAACAGTGTCGTTTGGATTTCAACTGGGGTCGGCCGGGTGGACTGGACTGGTTGTTGTTTTGGGCTCCAATTTTGTGTTAGCCCAACATTTTGTGTATTTTTGTATTGCATTTTATTGTATTTTGGTATTTTGCCCTTTTCTTTTTGTATTTATTCTCTTTTTATATTATATTTTTGTATTTTAGTATTTCCATTTTTGTATTTTCTGTATTCTCTATTTTTGTATTTATTTTGATTTGGTTAAAATTATTAAACCAACCACTTCTATTTCATGGCAATTTTCAATAGAAACACAAAAATGGTATTTGGATTTTCTTTAAATTGTTAATAAAAATACATTAATACCTACTACATGTAAAAATAAATTTTCCTAATTGCGAATGCATATTTTTTGTATTTTTATATTTTATGCACGAATGACATGCAAACAAAATTCACACAAATTGTAAAAATAAGGAAAAATTATTTATGTGAATTTTATGGGAACAACTCATATGTAGGGTAAAAATCACGTGCTCACAACTGCATCTTTACTCGGAAACACGAAGAGTTTTCGTGAAAAGATAAGTGAGCAAATAGGAGCGATTTTTACACATTCGAGTATTCCGCTGTGATGCATTTTGAAAAGAAATTTTTTTGACCGCACCTCTTCTTCAGAGGTTGCCTACATATCCTTGGCTATACAGTAATCAGGTTAGTGTAGTTCACGAATTTGTTGTAGCTGGGACTACCAGGGACTGTGATCTCAATTCTATTGCTGTTATTACTGCTTTTACTGCTGGCTGACCCCCTTATTACACCATGGTAAAAGAAAAGAAGCTAGCCTAAGCTATGATCTAGGAGTTACAAAAGATCCTATATATGTCTTCCAACTTGTATTTGGTATTCTTCCAATGACATTCTTGTTGTTGCCTTGATGATGTTCAACCACTTCAATTTGAAATATGTGTTTGTTTTCCAGGTGGATTCCTGCCTGCTATTCCTTTTAACATGTATTCCCTTGTTACCCAGGTGGATGCCTGCTTACGAATGTTAAAAAGATATTCCTTTGTTCTTCAGGTGGGTGCCTGCTTACGAACTTTAAAAATATATTCCCTTGTTCTTCAGAGGGGCGCTTGCTTACGATATTGAAAAGATATTCTCTCGTTCTTCAGGTGGGTGCCTACTTATGACGTACAAAACAAAGAAACCTTTCTGCCCCAGTTTGATGCTTGGGTGTACCATGTTATCAAATATCAGGATTTAAAACTATATCTCAAATGATACTTCACGTATTTTCCAGATGGGCGCCTGCTTGCTCTTGCTTGAAATATATTTCCTTATTTTTCAGGTGGGCGCCTGTTTGTTGAGATCGAAAAGATATTCCCTTATTCTTCAGGTGGGTTCCTTCTTGCTCTTGCTTGAAAAATATTTCCTTGTTTTTCAGGTGGGCGCCTGCTTACAACAAAACAAAGAACATTTCTACCCTAGTTTGATAACTGGGTGCATGACATTATTGAAATTAAATTGCGATAAAATTTATGCTATACTTCCCTTATTTTTCAGGTGGGCACCTGGTTTTAAAACTTGAAAAAGTATTCCCTTATTTTTCAGGTGGGCGCCTGCCTTCGAACTTTGAAAAAAGATTCCCTTGTTCTTCTGGTTGGCACGTGCTTGCTGTGCTTGAGAAAGTATTCCCTTATTTTTCAGGTGGGCGCCTGCTTGCGAACTTTGAAAAAACATATTCCCTTATTCTTCAGGTGGGTGCCTGATTACGATATTGAAAATATATTCCCTTATTCTTCAGGTGGGCGCCTGATTATGATATTGAAAAGATATTCCTTTATTCTTTAGGTGGGCGCCTGCTTGCTGTGCTTGAAAAAGTATTCCCTTGTTTTTTAGGTGGGAGCATGCTTGCGAACTTTGAAAAAGATATTCCCTTATTCTTCAGGTGGGCGCCTGATTACGATATTGAAAAGATATTCCCTTATTCTTCAGGTGGGCGCCTGATTACGATATTGAAAAGATATTACCTTATTCTTCAGGTGGGCGCCTGCTTACGATATTAAAAAGACATTCCCTTATTCTTCAGGTGGGCGCCTACTTACAATATACAAAATAAAGAACATTTCTGCCCCAGTTTGATAATTGGGTGCAACATATTATCATACGTGCAATTTGAAAACTAAAGATTATACTTCCCTTATTCTTCAGTTGGGCGTCTAATTATTGAGGTTGAAGTGTATTCCTTCGCATATTGTTGCTTTCTTTTGAACTGTCTTCCCTTATTTTCCAGGTGGGTGCCTGATTCCCGAAATTTATGCTCCCTTGTTATCCACATTGATCACATTCACTTTAAAGTGATAAGTAAGAATTTGAATCTTTTGTCCCTGTTCTAATCAAAGAACAATTTGTTAGTATAAAACGGTGGTTAGCTGCTGGCATTATTGATGTCCTAGCTTCCACATTTGAACTTGCTCCAACTTGCTCTTTTGAACTTGTATTGACTTGCCATAATTTCTAGCTGTCTTTCAAAATCTTCTGATTCTGATGGTCCAACTGTTTTCTTTGTGTCTCTCTCCTGTTGTTTTTTTCTTTTGTTTCTTGTGAACTTTTTCTTCTTCCTTCAAATACCGGATTACCATATATCATTCATGTTTCAACTATCCTTTAATGAATCCCAATCTTGTTGTGCTATATAACTAAGAAGCTAGTAGTTATCTTTGACTGAAATGTCTTATAGACAGATTCCAGGAAAAATGAAATGCAATGACCTCGAAGTTTTGAGGGTAGAAATACTTTTAAAAGATAAAAGGGCGAGACTTATCTGAGCGGGAAGGCTGATTCTTTCATCATGCCATGCATTTGGATTAATTGACCCAGTTTGTCCAACCGATCAACTATTAATTACCATTTTTGCCAATTTCATTTTACGAACCGATTTTACACTAAACCCTAATTTTTGCTTGCTTTACCGCTCTTCCACCACAAAATTCTTTCTCATTTTCGCCTTACGGTGCCCGTGAGGGTTTTCATCAATAAGACTCTCCCATTTTATTTCCCTCAGCTCACATTGCCTTACGGTGCCCGTGAGGGTTTTCACCAATAAGACTCTCATTTTTTTTCTCTCAGCTCACATCGCCTTACGGTGCCTGTGAAGTTTTTCACCAATAAGAATCTCTTATTTTATATTTCTCAACTCACATCGCCTTATAGCGCCCGTGAGGTTTTCACCAATAAGACTCCATCATTTTTATATTTTTCATCTTCAGGTACCAGAGTGTTGTCCATAACATGTTTACTTCACCTACTTGTACTGACATTCCTTGAAATTGATCAGAAGGTCTTTCTTTGGACCGTAATATGGCTTTTGGATGGGTTTAGAAAGAAAGGTACAAAGGCTCAAAATTTCCAACTTGGGTTTAAAACATACAACTCCCGGAATCATATCTCGCGTAACAAACATAACTTCTGCCCCAGTTTATATCTTTGGGGACTCTTGGATTTTCTTTCTATTGTGACTGAACCTCAATGAGGCTGCCTACGTACCCTTTTGGGATCAAGTCAAAATGTAGTTCGGATCATAGAATCGCTTCATTGTTGCAATATTTCCTTCCCCTCATTCTTCTTCTTTGCACTTTTCTTCTTTTTCTTTCTTCTTCTTTTATTTTCTTCTCTTTTTTTCGTTTTTCTTCTTCTTTTCCATCCTTTTCCTTCTTTTTCCATCTTTTCCCATTTCTTCTTTTTCTTTGACATTTCATCATTCAATTTTTGACTTTGTTGTTGATTCCAAAATAGGGATATGAAAGAATAATGTAATAAGGCTCAAAGGGATAGCAATGGATAAAGTGTTTGGATAGCAAAACAAAATGCCTTCATCATTTCAATTTCAAAAACATGACAAATACAACTAGATACATGAAGATAAAGAAATCATACATAATATCTTTTGACTGCATCAGAATTGATGGCCATTTTTATGCATTTCTGTTCTTCATCTGTTAGATATAATGCTCCATTAGACAACACTCATGATACAACAAATGGCCCTTGCCAATTAGGAGCGAACTTTCCTTTTGCTTCTACCCAATGAGGTAAGATGCGCCTCAATACCAATTGTCCAACTTCAAATTTTTGTGGACGCACTTTCTTTTTATAGGCTCTAGCCATTCTATGTTGATACAATTGCCCATGACATGCTGCTGCCAGTCTTTTGTCATCAGTCAAACTCAATTGTTCCAGTCGGGCTTTAACCTGTTCATTATCACCAATTCCTGCCTCTGCAATGATTTGAATGGAGGGTATTTCAACTTTTACGGGTATTACTGTTTTCGTGCCATACACCAATACATAAGGGGTTGCACCTACCGAAGTGCGAACGGTAGTGCGATATCCCAACCAAGAAAATGGTAATTTCTCATGCCGTTGTCTCGATCCTTCCACCATTTTCCGAAGAATTTTCTTAATGTTCTTATTGGCTACTTCAATTGCTCCATTCTCCTTAGGATGATATGTATGGAATAGCGGTGTGTACTTTTAAACTTCTGACATGTCTTTACCATCAAATGACTCTTAAGGTTGGCACCATTATCCGTAACAATCACCTTCGGAATTCTGAACCGGCAAATGATGTTCGCATGCACAAAATCAACCACTGCCTTCTTGGTTACTGCCTTGAATGTTTTTGCCTCCACCCATTAAGAAAACTAATCAATGGCAACCAGAATAAACCTGTGCCATTAGATGCTATTGGCTCGATTGGGCCAATGACATCCGTACCCCAAGCAATGAAAGGCCATGGTGCCGACATCGTATGCAATTTATATGTTGGAGAATGAATCAAATCTCCATGTATCTGGCATTGATGACATTTGCGCACATAGTTGATACAGTCTCGCTCCATAGTAAGCCAGTAATATCCTGCTCTGAGTATTTTCTTTACTAGCACATACCCACTCATATGGGGTCTATAGACTCTTACATGTACTTCATCCATAATTGTTGTAGCCTGCTTTGCGTCTATACATCTCAACAAACCAAGATCCGAGGTTCTTTTGTACAAAACCCCTCCACTAAAAAAGAATCCACTTGCTAATCGTCTTATAGCTCTCTTTTGATCTCCTGCGTCTTGTGCCGGATACACTCCCATTTATGAGATACTCTTTAATATCATGGAACCACGGCTCACCATCAAGTTCCTATTCTATTGTATTATAATAAGCATTTTGAGCATAAACCTGGATTTGTAATGGGTCCACATAAGCTTTATCCGGGTGATGTAACATAGATGCCAAAGTGGCCAAAGCATCGGCAACTTCATTATAGATTCTTGGGATATGCTTGAATTCTATGAACTAAAACCGTTGGCATAGTTCATGTAAACATTGCCGGTATGGTATGAGTTTTAAATCCCGTGTTTCCCATTCTCCTTGAATCTGATGTACCAAGAGATCCGAGTCACCCATGACCAAAATCTCTTGAACACCCATATCTATAGCCATTCTTAATCCCAGTATACATGCTTCGTATTCAGCCATATTGTTAGTATAAAAGAAACGAAGTTGAGCGGTGACAGGATAAGGCTGACCTGTCTATGAAATAAGCACGACTCCAATCCGGACGCCTTTGTTATTAGCAGATCCATCAAAGTATAACTTCCAGCGAGGCTTTTCATCTTGTTCCAATTCTTCAATACTCATTGCTTCTTCGTCAGGAATATATGTTTTCAATGGTTCATATTCATCATCAACTAGATTCTTTGCTAAGTGATCAGCAACTGCTTGTGCTTTCATCGCAGTGCGGGTTACATAAACAATATCAAATTCTTTAAGCAGGATTTTCCATTTAGCAAGCCTCCCTGTAGGCATGGGCTTCTGACAGATGTACTTCAATGGGTCCAATCGGGAGATAAGATATGTGGTATGAACTGACAAATAATGCTTCAATTTATGCGCCACCCAGGTCAAAGCATAGCACGTTCTTTCCAATTGAGTGTACTTCACCTCGTAAGATGTGAATTTCTTGCCGAGATAATAAATTGCATGTTCCTTGTTTCCTGTTTCATCATGCTGCCCTAGTACACATCCGAAGGAATTATCCAATACCATCAAATAAAGGATTAGAGTTTTTCTTGGTTCTGGCGGAACCAATATATGTGGATTGGCCAGGTATTCCTTGATCTTTTCAAATGCGGCTTGACATTCATCAGTCCATTCAACTGCAGCATCTTTCTTCAACAATCAAAAGATAGGTTCACAAGTTGATGTAAGCTGAGCAATAAATCTGCTAATGTAATTCAACCTACCGAGCAAACGCATCACATCTTTCTTGCTCTTTTGCGAAGGTAATTCCTGGATGGCTTTGATTTTAGACGGGTCCAATTCAATACCACGTCAACTTACCATAAACCCGAACAATTTTTTTGACGGCACCCCAAAAGCACATTTTGCTGGATTGAGCTTGAGATTGTACCTACGAAGCCTCTGGAAAAACTTCATCAGGTCTTTAACATGGTCATATTGCTTTCTGGACTTGATAATGACATCATCCACATAAACTTCAATTTCCCTTTGTATCATATCATGGAACATGGTAGTCATTGCTCTCATATATGTTGCTCTGGCATTTTTTCAGTCCATTTGGCATCACCCTATAACAATATGTTCCCCAAGGCGTGATGAATGTTGTATTTTCAGCATCTTCCTCGTCCATCAGGATTTGGTGATAACGCGCATAGCAATCCACAAAAGAACCAATCTCATGTTTGGTACAATTGTCAATTAATATGTGGATATTTGGCAATGGAAAATTATCCTTTGGACTTGCTTTGTTGAGGTCTCAATAATCAATACACACCCTGGTTTTTCCGTATTTCTTCGGAACTAGCACAACATTGGCTAACCAGGTGGGATATTTGGTAACTCGTATAACCTTTTCTTCAAACTACTTATTGACTTCTTCTTTTATTTTCACACTGATATCTGTCTTGAATTTCCTCAACTTCTGCTTGATGGGTGGGCATTCTGAATAAGTGGGCAATTCATAGACTACCAGATCGGTGCTCAGTCCCGGCATGTCATCGTATGACCATGCAAATATATCTTTGTATTCATGCAGCAATTTTATCAATTCTTCCCTAAGTGAGGATTCCAAATGAACGCTTATCTTTGTTTCCCGAATATTTTCCTGATCCCCCAGATTAATGGCCTCCGTCTCATTTATGTTTTGTTTGGGTTTTTCCTTATATTGACTCAACTCCTTACTAATTTCTTTCAAATCTTCCTCTTCATCATACTCCACCTTATTATCCATTCAATTTCTTGTATTACTATTTGATTATCAAGACTGAGCTGGGAATTTCTTATGCATGACACATCATTGAAATCATCATAAAATGTACTGTACAAGAAAAGAAAAATAAAATAAGGCTATCAGGAATGGAGGAACAAAGAAATTGCATTTCATTAACATTTTGAAAGATAATAAGGTTTGACATATTTGATTGGACGGAACATAGAAATATGTATTACAGCCTTGAAATAAAACTTATTTAAAAATGAAACAACAAAAGCTAACTACCACAACTCCCTTCTAGTCGGAAGAGGAGTAGCTTCCCAGTTATTCAACTTGGCTTGAGATTCAACAGATTTGACATCCATTTTACTTGTGCCCTCAGCTTCTTCTACCATATTAACCTCTTCAAATTGCTTTTCAAATCATTCAAGTAGCTCCCTGTTGGGCCTTATCGCTGCTAAGTTGGGCATTACTGTCGCCGGACGCCTCTTTGTACCAGACCTAACGAACGAATGGGAGAGGCGAGGGATAGGCTTAGGGAGGGTCCAACCTTTCTTCTTTAGTTTTCCGGCTATCTTGATATTAGTAATGGTTGGTTTAAAGCCCAACCCAAAAGTTTCAATGCTACTGGGAAGAGATATCAGCTGTGTAATTCCTTGTAATGCATCTCCCAATCCTTTTCCCGTGAGAAACCCATTTTTCAACAGCTCCGTAGCAACCATAATTGATGTGGAAGTTATTTTTGGCACTAGAACATGTTTGCCCTCAGGAATTTTATCAACTGATATAGTATCCACCACTTGGTACTCCCAGGAGCCTTTATCACCCTCAACCTCTTCAAAAGGAGTGATGGTATTGGAAGAATTATCTTCGCCGAGGACCACTATTTCTTGACGGTCCCATTCGAACTTTACCATCTGATGAAGTGAAGATGGCACGGCCTTTGCCGCATGAATCCATGGTCGACCCAGAAGGAGATTATAGGATACAACAACATCCAAGACTTGAAATTCCATTGTATACTCTACAGGCCCAATGGTAAGCTCCAGCATGATGTCTCCAACATTATTCTTTCCCCCTCCGTCGAATCCACGCACACAAGTGTTGTTTTTATGGATTCTTGCATTATCAATCTTGAGCTTTCCCAAAGTAGACAAAGGGTATATGTTGGCACTTGACCCGTTATAAATCAAAACGCGGGTCACTACCGAATCTTCACATTTCACAGTAAGATACAAAGCTCTGTTATTCTCCGTTCCTTCTATCGGTAGTTCGTTATCTGAGAATGTCACCCTGTTGACCTCAAAGATTTTATTTGTGATCTTTTCAATATGACTTAATGTAATCTTCTCAGGCACATGAGCCTTATTCAATATTTTCATTAATGTGCTACGATGTTCATCAAAGTGAATCATCAGGGACAATAGAGATATTTGTGTTGGTGTCTTTCTCAATTGTTCTACTATCGAATAGTCATGCGCTTTCGTTTTCTTCAAAAATTCCTTGGCCGACTCCTCAGTAACATCTTTCTTCATAGTAGCCGAATTATCTTTGGTGAGTTTTACTTTTCTTAATTCTTCGGGAGAAAAGCACCTTCCCGACCTCGTCAACCCGTGGGTCTCACAAATTTCATCTTTAATCTCTTTCCCTCGATACATGACAGTCACTTTGATGTGATTCCATGGTACAACTTTAGCATTTTCAACGGGCAATTGAGTAACCAGTTTGATAATGATCGGCTCTATTTGGGCCCCTTTCACAGTCAACATAGGTTTTGCACTTGCTCCAGGAACTATCACCTTCACTGGTTCGGGCTTTGTTACCACCACTAGCTCATTCATCATTTGCTTGACCGTAATTGCCGCTTTCTCACCCATTGCTTTCTCTTCTACCTTGACTTCGCTTGCCTTAATCACCATTACAGTTTGAGAAGGCTTTTTGCAATCTCCTCTTTGCATCAACTCTATCATATGAGTTACACGATGAAAAGGTAGGGGGTTTTATGTAATATTGAGAGCCTCGGGAGCCTGGACTTCAATTCTTCTTGAATCAATAAGCTCCTGAATTGCGGTTTTCAGATGCCAACACTTCTCTGTGTCGTGTCCTAGAGCTCCTAAATAGTACTCACAGCTAACAGACTAGTCCAGGTTCCTTGGTGGTAGGTTAGGGATTTTGGAATCAATGGGGTTTAGGATTCCGAGCTGCCTCAGTCTATGAAATAGAGTGGTGTATGATTCTCCTAATGGAGTAAAAGTTTTTTTATTTTGCATCCTATCATTCCTGACATCGGGATTAGGACGGAAACATGTTCCATCAGGGTTTTTATATGTTTTGGGTGGTAGGTATGTATTTTGGGTGTGGTATGTGTTATAAGGTGCTGGTGCTCGCAAATGGTGTAGGTGGTGGTGGGTAGGTTTGAGCATGGTGTACTAAAAATTGTGGAAGAGGGGGGTGGTAGTAGTGTTGTGGCGGGCCATATGGTGCTGGTGAGTAAGGTTGTTGATGTGCGCGAGGTTGATGGTAGTATGGATTAGGATTCCTGGACCATGATCTTCCTTCTACAACAACCACCTCTTCTTTCTTCTTTTTCCTAAGAGCTCCTTCGGTGCCTGTTTGAATTACCTGGGTTGTAGCTTTTATGGATGAATAGCTCATAGTCTTGTTCGATTTTAAACCTTTCTCAACCATGCTCCCCATCTTGACAACTTTGTTAAATGTTTTCCCGACAACTGATACTAAATCCCTGAAGTATGTAGGCTCTATAGCTTGTAAGAAATAGTCTACCATCTCTCCTTCTTTCATATGTGGATCTACCCGGGTAGTTTGTTCTCTCCACCTGAAACTGTATTCTCGAAATCTCTCTCCTGACTTCTTCTCTATCTTTTTCAATGAAAGCCTGTCGGGAACAATCTCCAAGTTGTATTGGAAATGATTAGCAAATGCTTGGGCAAGATCATCCCAAATAAACCATCTATCATGGTCTTGTCTGGTGTACCACTCTAGGGCCGATCCACTAAGGCTTTGGCTAAAATAAGCCATGAGCAACTCAACTTTACCGTCGGCACATCGCATTTTGCTGCAAAAGCCTCTCAAATGTGGCACTGGGTTGCCGTGACCGTCATAAATATCAAATTTAGGTATCTTGAAACTTGCCACTAGATGCACCTTCGGGAATAAACACAAATATTTACAAGCTATGCTCACTTGGCCGCCAAGGCCCTGCATGTTCCGGAAATATTGTTCAAGACTCTTTATTTTTCAGATCATCTCTTCTTGTTCATGAATTTTTGGTGGTTTTTCCTCCTCGGCTATGTCAATGAGGGGAGTATAAGAATCATGATATCGGAAGCTAGGCTCTGGAGGATAATAATGATTATTTTGAGTATGAAATAATGGTTCACTGGATGATTTATGTAATGTGGCTGGCGGAGGGGCCATATATACTAGAGCGACTTGCGGTAGTGGTGGGATCTATTTAGGTGGTGGAGGATGTGGTGGTGTTTGTGATGTAGTTGCATAGTAAGGTGGGTATGTGAGGTAAGCAGGGGTGAATTCACGGTGGGTGGGTCTTGTGTTTGGACCGATGGAGGGATATAAGCAGGATTGGCTAGATATGTGGGTAAAGGTTTTCCCTTCGCTCAGGCCTGTTACATTTCGGACATCTGTTTCTTGAGTTTGTACATCTCTTCTTTCATAGCACTCACGTCTACCACCTGATCTTCCCGGGCTGGGTCCACAACTGTTGCCTTAATTTCATGGGTGATTGCCTTTGTTATATCTTTAGAACGAGTGTTGTAATGATGGGTTTCCAGAGTTCCAGCTGCAAACCACTTGTCTGAACTCAACAACAACAATGCTTGTTAGTAGTTAGGCCATTATTGATCAAACAATCGCACGTTGGGAGCACACAATTTTGCTTGTCCATATGCGTCATCCCGGCTTTATTAGTTATGGCTTTTCATTTATTTGACTTTTTTCTGGTTTTGCCAATTCTTTTGCTTCGGCTTTTTGTTTTTTCTTTTCTCATCATTTTCATCACCGCCAATTTTTTTTTTTTTAATTATATATTTCCTTTTTTTATTTGGTTCTTGAAATATGTCGACCCTACAGATTTGCCTACCGCATATGTGTTTAAAGAAAAAGAAAAACAAAGATCACAAATACAGATTTAACCAACATTGATTACAAAGATAAACTCTAAGATGATAATTGTACTACAATCCTCTAAATAATACAAAAAATGAAAAATACAGACTCGAATGCCAAACCTAAGAATACATCAAAGATCCTAGTGCCCGCGGGACATCGTTCGGTCTCGCTGCGGGCCTATGTTCAAGTCCTCTTTGGAGTTGGTCTAAATCACCCATTATTTGCTTCACGAATATCATTGCAGAGACGAAGAATGTGGTATGGGTCATATCTTCACATATCCAGCACTTCCGAGTGATATAATGAGCAATGTTAAGGATTCTTTCTCTAATCATCCCGTTTTCTTGAAGTAACCTCCCTATTTGTTTAGCACGAGCCTCTAGAGTCTGTTGGCTTTTCTATTGAAGCTGCTGTAGTTCCTTTTCTAATCGTGCCAAGGCCGTATAGAAATGTTCTCTTTCCATACTGAACTCTTTTACTTGTTTGCTAATCTTGACCTCAGCAATAATAATATTTTTCCTCAATCGGGCAACTTCGACATTATGTTCTTCCTGCAGTTGTCGAATCATACGTGCCCTTTCTTCTGCATTCCTAGCCAATTGCTTCCGAACCCTGGTAAATTCTTTTTCTGTTTTGTCCAGGTCCGAACTATAATTGCTCACTTTTTCGCTGTAAATTATCAATCAATTTTTCATCCCGGGCATTTCGAATAGAGGTTTCAGTTGCTGTTCTCATTTTCTGAATTTGAGCTTTTAGGGCCTCATTTTCTTTAACAAGTTGCTTCTTTTCACCCTTGTCAGCTGGTACTTGCACGCTATTTTCGAACTTGAGGTCTTGAACTTGTTTTTCTAGCATGTTGATTTTTTCTCGGTATTCATTTTTTAGCCAACCAATCCCATTGCTCTTTTGACAGCTCAACAAATACTTGGATATGAGGTTTGTTCGCTGGCCTTTCATGCTCACAATCTCTTCTATACCACACGGAGTAAACAGGTGACACTTCACCTTTGGCCCGGTCCCTCACACATGTGTCTGACTTCAAACATTGGAATTCATTCCAAATTTGACAGACTTTTACTTTAGGAAATTGCCCATCAGGACTAATCTCAATTACTTAAGTGCTGAGGTATCCATCTTTTGGCACTATTTGATATCTTGGGAGTTGCCGTAAAACTCGATATAGAGCATAGGGTTGAATACTTTTAAGCACCATTAAGAGAAAGTGCAATCCTTCTGCCGGCATGTATATAATTTCATTGACAGGTAGCCCCCCGATGTCCATTCTATCTGGCTAGCAGTGAGAGATCGAAAGTATGTGATCCAACCCTTGAATCCTTCCGGCAACTTTACCCCTTTTATACTCGTGTAGAATTCTTCTATGCATGTTCTTTCCGAAGACCCATAACTCAGAAATTGAGGATGATGGAACAAGTGCTCGATCATCCACATTTGTAATAACAAATTGCATCCCTTGAAAAAATATACTCCGACTTTACAAGTTGTAAGGGCACGAGAGGTATCGGCTACTATCATAGGTGCCAAAGTACTATTATCTTGCGTGAAGAAAGTGCTGACAATTCCAGCTACTCTTATATAGATGTTCCCATATTTCCTTGGAAACACTATCAAACCCAAAAAGGCCACCATGAAAGCAAAATGTCTATGTTCCTCCCATTTTGTACGGTTTGCTTTGCTGCACAGTTTGTTTAACAGGTTATTAAAGCCTCCGATATGACCATATCTATGGTATATGAAATTCATAGTGCAAAACCTATTGGCAAAATCTTCATTATGAACACTTCGGGCTATTTCCAACGAATCTAGGAATCTGTGAGTGGTAATGTGTCACGACCCCAAAATCCGGTCGTGATGGCGCCCAGCACAATGCTAGGCCAGCCTGACCAATCAACTATAACACAGAGCTATCAACTCACACTTTACCCTTTTAAGCATAAATAGTGAGATTATAATTAAATTAATATCCAACACATCGGGATTAGACATCCCAAAACCAGTATAAACATCCTACCGAATCAGGAGTCATAAGTCATGAGCCTCTACCAGAATTTATAAGCTGTGATAGTGTACACAACTGTGCACAAGTGTAGAATAGACTAAGCAAATACGGATAAACTGTAGAGTCAGGTCCTGCGGACACTGGCAGCTACCTCGACTATCCACGTAAAGCTCTCCGAGCAGATGAAGTCTCAACTCGGCTGTGATGTACCTGGATCTGCACACAACGTGCACGGAGTAGTGTGAGTACTTCCAACTTAGTGGTAATAAGCAATGGTAAGACAACGAAGGTAAGAAAACCCAATACAACACTAAGTAAAGCTATATAACAATATTCTGTATCAATTACCAACATGAGCAGTATCAGAAACCAGCAATATCAGCTATCAGAGTAACAGGTATAACTAAATGCAATGTAATGCTTGAATATGACCGCTACGACACGTAAGTCGATCTATTTAGGTACCCGTGCTCACTGTGGGGGTTCATACTCCAGAGGGGCTCCTACAGCCCAAGCACAATATCATGACATGCTGCGGCCCGCAACCCGATCCACTACCAGTCCAGCTACAATGCAATGCAAGCCTCACAGGCACAGAAATAGTATTTAAAATCTCTTTTTATCATTTTCAGTAGAAAACAGTGTTTCAGAAATTCTAGAGTTTGGAAAACCATTTTAGACAGTAATAGCTCAAGACTGGTATTAAAATAGCATGCTAATATCAAAGAAACAACAGCAACGATCCTCGCGGGATCCTAATAACTGGCTCATAGCCCAAAGATATCCACAACCATCCAAGTAGGAGGATCACCGGTTCAATAATAGCCAACAACATAGTTTAGTATCAACAGGTCGGACTAAGCCATAGTCCCCAATCACATTCGACCCCACACTCATAGGAGAGTACATGTCTCGCCTCAATACAGCGTCACATAGTGATATACCGGGGTTTCGAACCCGCTGGTCATCACCCACACCCATTACTCACCTCGACTCGGCTCGAAGACTAGTCCGCAATGCCCTTGACACAAGAATCGACCTCCACGAGTGTAGAATATGATCAAAATCAAGAATGCATCAAAATAGTCTAAAGGAACATTACCCAATCGAAAGAACTCGAATTACACCAAAAATCACAAAGTTGCCAAAACCCGACTTTTGGTACACTTCTCGAAAAATTAGAAAAGTTACATTTTCGGAATCCTTATCTCAACACGAGTCAAGCATATAAAGTTTATCAAAATCGGACTCTTTTGCCAATTCAAATCGATGATTTACCATAACCCAGTCTTAGAGCAAAAATCTCCCATTAATCCTTCCATTTTCAGTGAATTAGATGCAGATTCTAGGATAAAAATCGTGTATTTAGACCATAAAACTTACCTCCAATGAACTCCCGATGAAATCCCCTTCAAATCCTGTTACTTAGCTCTCAAGGAACTGAAAAATGGAGGAAATATGCTATTAGTTTGCGACTGAAATGTTCTGGTTTAAACCCTTATGTCAGCCCAGTTATCTCTATAAGATCGCAGCCCTTGGCTTGCGATCGCAATGAACAAATTTTAGCGGTCCTCATTTCCTTCTACGCGATTGCGTGAAGCCTTATGCGATCGCGATGCCCAGCTGAATAACACTACGCGATCACGACGCCGCTACTGCGATTGCGATGCACCCAATTCCTGCCTTACGCAATCGCACCCCACACTTCGCGATCACGAAGGGTGAAAATTCCAAAGCTCTCCAGTACTCTATGTGATCGCGTAACTGCTATTGCAATCATGATGAGTAACTGTCTGCTGAACTTATGACAACAGACATGATCCCTCATTTAGCCAAAAATGGTCTGTTTGGACCCCTGGATTCATCCCGAGGCCCCCGGGACCCCAACGAAAACCACCAACCTACTCTAAAACACGATACAAACTTATTCCAATCATAAAAACACACCCTTAAACACGAAAATCATCAAATCAAGGCGAATTCAAGCCTAAGTTTCAACTAGACCTTCCGAAACCAACATCCAATTAAAAACCCGACCAAACGATATCCGAATGACCTGAAAATTTGCAGACATATCCTAAATCACCTAATGAAGCTACTTAAATTGTCGGAATTCCATTCTGACTCTCGGATCAAAATCTCACCTATTGATCGGATTCTGTCAAAATTCCAACTAGCCAATTCAAGCCTGTTTCTACACCGGACCTCCAAATTCAATTCCGATCGCTCCTTTAAGTCACAAATCAAATCCCGGAACTAACCCAATCATCAGAATTCAATTCCGAGCCCTCTAACTACATAGTCAACTCCATGTTGACTTTCATAAACAAGCTTCCCTCAAAAAGGCTGTATGCCTCATTTTCAACCAAAATCACTCCCAATTCACCCGATAGACTTTAACACAGATATAGAAACATGAAACACAAAAATGAAGGGGTAACGCGATGGCAATCCTTTGACGACGGGCCGGGTCATCACATTCTCCCCCACTTAAGCAAATGTTCGTCCTCGAGCGGGTCAAGAAACATACCTGAAGACTCAAATAAGTGAGGATAACTGCTCTGCATCTCCTACTCAATCTCCCAAGTGGCCTACTCCACGGATCGACCTCTCCACTTAACCTTTACTGATGCAATATCCTTGGATCTCAATCTCCTCACATGACAACCCAATATAGTTATAGGCTCCACATCATAGGGCAAGTCGTCAAGCTGGATAGTGCTGAAATCCAACACATGTGATGGGTCGCCAACATATTTCCGGAGCATAGATACGTGAAACACTGGATGAACTCCCGATAGACTGGGTGGCAAAGCAAGCATATAGGCCACCTCTCCAATCCTCTTGAGGATCTCAAAAGGGCCAATGAATCTCGAACTGAGCTTTCCTTTCTTCCCAAATCTCATGACGCCTTTCATAGGAGAAACCTTTAGTAAGACCTTCTCACCCACAGAATAAGACACATCCGGAACCTTCCGGTCTGCATAACTCTACTGGCGTGACTGAGCTGTGCGAAGTCACTCCTGAATCACTTTCACCTTGTCCAAAGCATCCTGGACTAACTCTGTCCCCAACAACCTGGCCTCACTGGGCTCAAACCAACCAACTGGAGATCTACACCGTCTCCCATATAAAGACTCATACGGCGCCATCTGGATACTAGATTGGTAGCTCTTGTTATAGGCAAACTCTGCGAGAGGCAAATAATAAGCACACGAACCATCAAAATCAATAACATAAGCTATCAACATATCCTCCAAGATCTGAATAGTACGCTCGGACTGTCCGTCTGTCTGAGGATGAAATGTAGTACTCAACTCAACTTGGGAGCCCAAATCACGCTGAAATGTCCTCCAGAACTGCAAAGTGAACTGAGTACCTCTGTCTGATATGATAGAAATTGGGACTCCATGAAATCTCATGATCTCCCGAATGAATATCTCAGCTAACCGCTCCAAGGAGTACGTGGTACACGCATGGATGAAGTGAGCTAACTTGGTCAACCTATCCATAATCACCAAAACTGAATCAAACTTCCTCGCTGTTTTTGGGAGTCCACTAACAAAGTCCATAGTGATTTGTTTCCACTTCCACTCGGGAATATCAATACGCTGAAATATGCCACCGGGCCTCTGATGCTCGTACTTGACCTGCTGCAGTTGAGGCACCGTGCTACATGTCTCACAATGTCCATCTTCATCTTCCTCCACCAATAATGCTATTTTAGGTCCTGGTACATCTTCGCGGCACCTGGATGGATAGAATACCGCGAGCTCTGGGCCTCCTCTAGTATCAACTCACGAAGGCCATCAATATTGGGCACGCATATCCGGCCCGACATCCAGAATACACCATCACTATCAGTAGTGACATCTTTGGCATCATCATGCTGAACTCTGTTCTTAAGGACAAGCAAGTGTGGATCATCATACTGGCGTTCATGAATACGATCTTATAAAGAAGACCGAGAGAAAACACAAGCCAACACTCTGCTGGGCTCTGAAATGTCTAACCACACTAGCCGATTGGCTAACGCCTGAACATTATAAGAAAATGATCTCTCTCCAACTGGAATATATGCTAAGCTGCCCATACTGACCGCCTTTCGGCTCAAAGCATCGGCCACCACACTGGCCTTCCCCGGTATATATAGAATAGTAATATCATAATCCTTGAGCAACTCAAGCCATCTCCGCTGTCTCAAATTAAGATCCCTTTGTTTGAAAAAATGTTGGAGACTACGATGATCGGTATACACCTCACAGGACACGCCATACAAATAGTGCCTCCAAATCTTCAAGGCATGAACTATGGCAACTAACTCCAAATCATGAACAGGGTAGTTCTTCTCATGAGGCTTCAACTGACGAGAAGAATAAGCAATCACTCTACCCTCCTTCATCAATACACAACATATCCCCACTCTCGAGGTATCATAATATACAATATATGAACCTGAAGCTGATGGAAACACTAATACTAGAGTTGTGGTCAAAGTTGTCTTGAGCTTCTGAAAGCTCTCCTCGCACTCATCCGACCACACGAATGGTGCACCCTTTTGCGTCAACCTGGTCAAAGAAGAAGCAATGGATGAAAATCCCTCAACAAACCGGTGATAATACCCCGCCAAACCAAGGAAACTCCCGATCTCCGTAGCTGAGGACGGTCTAGGCCAACTCGGCAGCACCTCTATCTTCTTCGGGTCAACCTGAATACCCTCACGAGATACCACATGACCCAGAAATGCTACTGACTCAAGCCAAAACTCACACTTGGAGAACTTAGCATACAATTTCTCTTCCCTCAACCTCTGCAACACAATGCTCATGCCGAGCATGCTCTTCCTGGCTACGGGAGTAAACTAGAATATCATCAATGAACACGATCACGAATGAATCGAAATATGGCCTGAACACACTATTCATCAGATGCATAAAAGATGCTGGGGCGTTGGTGAGCCCAAAAGACATCACAAGGAACTCATAGTGCCCATATCTAGTCCTGAATGCAGTCTTCATAATATCAGAGTCCCAAATTTTCAGCTGATGATAGCCTGAACGAAGATCAATCTTCGAAAACACCCTCGCACCCTGTAACTGATAAAATAAATCATCAATACGTGGTAGGGGATACTTGTTCTTCATTGATACATTGTTCAACTATCTATAATCAATGCACATCCGCATAGAACCATCTTTCTTCTTAACAAATAACACCGGTGCACCCCACGGTGACACACTAGGGCGAATGAATCCCTTATCCAAAAGCTTCTGAAGCTGTTCTTTCAACTCTTTTAACTCAGCTTGTGCCATGCGATAGGGAGGAATAGAAACGGGCCGAATGCCCAGAACCAAGTCAATACCAAAATCGATGTCCCCGTCCGATGGCATGCCCGATAGGTATTTTGGAAATACGTATGGTAAATCCCTCACAACAGGCACAGAATCAATACTAGGAGTCTCAGCTCCCACATTCCTCACAAATGCTAGATACGACAAACACACATTTTTCAACCATTCTCTGAGCCTTTAAGAATGAAATAACACGGTTAGGGATGTAATCAGTCGAACCCCACCATTCAATCTGAGGAATACCAGGAATAGCCAATGTAACTGTCTTGGCATGACAGTCCAATATAGCATGGCACGGAGACAGCCAGTCCATGCCCAATATCACATCGAAGTCCACCATACCTCATAATAACAAATCCACCTGGGTCTCCAGACCCCCAATAGAGATAACACAAGATCTATAGACATGATCCACAATAATCGTATCACCCACTAGGGTGGATACATGAACAGGAAAATCAAGACTACCACGGGTCGCACCCAAATGATGTGCAAAATAAGAAGACACGTACGAATATGTGGACCCGAGATCAAATAAAATAGAGGCATCTCTGTGACAGACAGAAATGATACCTGTAATCACTATATCTGAGGCAACTGTATCACACCTGTCAGGGAGTGCATAAAAACGTGCCTGGCCCCCACCCGATCGTTCCTCACCTCTGGGGCGACCTCGAGAAGATTGAACTCCACCCCTACTAGCCTTAGATGGTGCTGAAGAGGAGGGCTGATCCCTCTTCTAAGACCTGTCCCTGCGAAGTTGAGGGCACTGCCTCCTCATGTTGCCAAAGTCACCATACTCAAAACAGCTGCCTGGCGCAGAAGAAGGGGACTGAAGGGAACCCCTCGCCACAGACGAACCCTGGGCTGAAGAAGTAGGTACTATACTTTGAGCTGGGAGGGCACTAAGTGAAGACTGGCCCTGCTAGAAACCGTGGCGGCCATGTCCAGAAGAAGAGTCTCTGCTATGCTTAGGGCGGCCTGATTGAGACGGTCTAGATGAGCGACCTCTACCCTGCTGAAACTGCCCTCTGGATGGAGCACCACTAAAGCTACCTAAACCTCGAGGCCTTTTGGCCTTCCGCTCACGGCGATGATACGCTTCAATGGAGCGTGCCATATCCACAACCTTCTCAAAAGATGATGATAGTACACTCTCTCTCTCTGGTCATCAAAATGTGAATGGAATAGTTGAGGCCATTAATGAACCCCCTGATCCTCTCCCGATCTGTCGGGATCATCCATATAGCATGCCTAGCCAACTGAGTATATCTCAACTCATACTGGGTCACTGACATGTTGCCCTGTACAAACCACCCAAACTGGCGACGTAGCTCTTCTCAACGGGACTGAGGCACATACTTCTCTAAAAAGAGAATGGAAAATTGCTGCCAGGTAAGAGGTGCTGCTCCTACAGGCCTACGCCTCTCAAACTCCTCCCACCAATCAAATGCTGGACCAGTAAAATGGAAGGTAGTAAATGAAACCCCGCTGGACTCAAGAATCCCAACTGTACATAGCATCCTCTGGCACTTATCTAAGAAAACCTAGGCATCCTCGCCCTCAGTACCACTGAAATGAGGTGGATGGAGTCTACCAAATCTCTCTAAGTGACGCTGCTCGTCGTCGGGCATAACCTGTACCACATGCTCTGGAGCTGGTGCAACTGGAACAACTAGCGCAACTGCCTGAGCTGGGACCGCCTCCGGCGTCTGAAGTCCCGGTACCACCAGCTCAGGGTGCGAGCTGCAGGGGTCTGATGACTACCCCGGTCTAGGATGTCATTGCTGTAGCAGTAGCTGATACTATCTGTGCCAATCCAGAACATATTAATAATATCTAGGCCAAAGTATCTAGAAGGCCATGAATGATAATAGACATTGTCGGTGCCTGAGAGGGTGCTGCTGGAGCATCAACCACTGGGGGCTGATCCTGAATAGGGACAACGGGTGGGTCAGCTGGCACTTCCTCAGCTGCCCTACATCTACCACGACCACGGCCACGCCCACGGCCTCTAGTAGGTGGCAATGGTGGTCGTCCACCTTGTCCTGAAGCTCGAGTTCTCGCCATCTGCGAGAGAGTAGAATACAGAAGTTCAGTTCTTGGAACAACAAAATCGCACGACAGAGTTCAAGAAATGTGAAGTGTTTCCTAAGGTTTGCATCCTCCCGAGGATAAGTACAGGCATCCCCATACCAATCCACGAGACTCCACCAACCGACTCAAGACTCATAAGTCCTAGTAACCTACGCTCCGATACCAACTTGTCACGACCCCAAAACTCGGTCGTGATGGTGCCTAACACAATGCTAGGCCAGCCTGACCAATCAACTATAACACAGAGCTATCAACTCACAATTTACCCTTTTAAGCATAAATAATGAGAGTTTAATGAAAATAATATCCAACACATCGGGATTAGACATCCCAAAACCAGTATAAACCTCCCACCGAATCAAGAGTCATAAGTCATGAGCCTCTACCAGAATTTATAAGCTGTGATAGTGTATACAACTGTGCACAAGTGTAGAATATACTAAGCAAACAAGGATAAACTGGAGAGTCAGGTCCTGTGGACACTGGCAGCTACCTTGACTGTCCAAGTAAAGCTCTCCGAGCAGATGAAGTCTCAACTCTGCTGTGATGTACCTGGATCTGTACACAAGGTGCAGGGAGTAGTGTGAGTACTTCCGACTCAGTGGTAATAAGTAAGGGTAGGACAACGAAGGTAAGAAAACTCAATACAACACTAAGAAAAGCTATACAACAATATTCTGTATCAATTACCAACATGACCAGTATCAGAAATAAGCAATATCATCTATCAGAGTAACAGGTATAGCTAAATGCAATGCAATACATGAATTTGACCGCTACGACGCGTAGCCCGATCCATTTGGGTACCCGTGCTCACTGTGGGGGTTCAGACTCCTAGAGGAGCTCCTACAGCCCAAGCACAATATCATGATATACTCCAGCGCACAGCCCGATCCACTACGAGTCAGCTATAATGCAATGGAGCCTCACAGGCACAGAAATAGTATTTGAAAACTCTTTTTATCATTTTCAGTAGAAAATAGTGTTTCAGAAATTCCAGAGTTTGCAAAACCATTTTAGACAGTAATAGCTCAAGACTGGTATCAAAATAGCATGCCAATATCATAGAAACAATAGCAACAATCCTCGCGGGATCCCAATAACTGGCTCATAACCCAAAGATATCCACAACCATCCAAGTAGGAGGATCACCTGTTCAATAATAGCCAACAACACTGTATAGTATCAACAGGTCGGACTAAGACATAGTCCGCAACCATATTTGATCCCGCACTCACGGGAGAGTACATGTCTCGCCTTAATACAGCGGCACATAGTGATATACCGGGGTTTCGAACCCGCTAGTCATCAACCACACCCATTACTCACCTCGACTCGGCTCGAAGAGTAGTCCGCAATGCCCTTGCCACAAGAATCGGCCTCCGCGGGTGTAGAATCTGATCAAAATCAATAGAAATGCATCAAAATAGGCTAAAGGGACATTACCTAATCGAAATAGCTCGAATTACACCAAAAACCACAAAGTTGCCAAAACTCGACTTTCGGTACGCTTCTCGAAAAATTCCAAAATATACATTTTCAGAATCCTTATCTCAACACGAGTCCATGCATATAAAGTTTATCAAAATCGGACTCTGTTTGCCCATTCAAATCGATGATTTACCATAACCCAGGCTTAGAGCAAGAATCCCCCAATAATCCTTCCATTTTCAGTGAATTAGATGAAGATTCTAGGATAAAATCGTTTATTTAGACCATAAAACTTACCGCCAATGAACTACCGATGAAATTCCCTTCAAATCCCGTTACTTAGCTCTCAAGGAACTCAAAATGGAGGAAATATGCTATTAGTTCGCAACTGAAATGTTCTGGTTTAAACTCTTCTGCCAGCCTAGTTATCTCTATGCGATCGCAGCCCTTGGCTTGCGATCGCGATGAACAAATTTTAACGGTCCTTATTTCCTTCTACTCGATCGCGTGGACCCTTATGCGATCGCGATGCCCAGCTGAATAACACTATGCAATCGCGACCCCGCTAGTGCGATCGCGAAGCACCCAATTCCTGCCTTACGCGATCCCACACTTCGCGATCGCGAAGGGCAAAAATTCTTGAGCTCTCCAGTACTCTATGCGATCGCGTAACTGCTATTACGATCGCGATGAGTAAATGTCTGTTGCACTTATGACAGCAGACCTGATCCCTCATTTAGTCAAAAATGGTCCGTTTGGACTCCTAGATTCATCCCGAAGCCCCCGGGAACCCAACAAAAATCACCAACCTACTTCAAAACACGACACAAACTTGTTCCAATCATAAGAACACACCCTTAAACATGGAAATCATCCAATCAAGGCGAATTCAAGCCTAAGTTTCAACTAGACCTTCCGAAACCAACATCCAATCAAAATCCCGACCAAACGATATCCGAATGACCTAAAATTTTGCAGCCATATCCAAAATCACCTAATGAAGCTACTGCACCTGTCGGAATTCCATTCCGACTCCCGGATCAAAATCTCACCTATCGATCGTATTCCACCAAAATTCCAACTTAGCCAATTCAAGCATATTTCTACACCGGACCTCCAAATTCAATTCTGATCGCTCCCTTAAGTCACAAATTAACTCCCGAAACTAACCCAATCATCATAATTCGATTTCGAGCCCTCTAACCACATAGTCAACTCTAGGTTGACCTTTCATAAACAAGATTCACTCAAAAAGGCTATATGCCTCATTTTCAACAAGAATCACTCCCAATTCACCTGATAGACTCTAACACAGATATAGAAACATGAAACAAATAAATGAAGGAGTAACGGGGTGGTAATTCTCATGACAACTGGTCGTGTCGTCACATAATAGCTCTCGGAGCAACCGGGTATTTATCTTTCAGGGGAACCTCATCTTTCCCAATATAACTGGCAATTTTCTCTAGTTTCGGAGTAAACTCGAAGTCTGAAAAATGGAGCACATTGTGTGTCGGATCCCAATAGGTAACCAAGGCTCTAATGATGTCTCCCCGGGGTATAATATCAAGTAACCCAGTAAGACCTTTTAAATATTTCTTGACTTCACCTTGTTCGTCTTGACCCAAATCGCTCCACCATAGACGTAACTCCAAAGGGATTTTATTCATAATTGAGAAAGGTTCATTTTGCATCGTACTCATCCTTCACATTTATTAAAGTGGTTTAATCACTTATTATAACCCTAAGAAGACAATATATTTTCACAATTTTCAAAAGAAAGTCCCAATTTTGCAAATACGGCCCTTCAACACTTCAATTGAAGATTTTGAGGCTGTACTTACTATTTTGGGGAAACTGACTCAAAAGTGGCCATTTTTGTGCAAACAACCTTCCAGCACCCTTTCGGGACATTCAGCTATTTTGACAAAATGACATCACTTGATATTTTCAAAATTTTAACATTTTGGTCGTTTTCGCAGAAAGTATGGTTGGACCCGTCAATGGTTGCCTATGTATCTCGCCTAGTGGTGAGAATCAAACCAGCGTAGTTCTGTCAAATTATTTCTAGACCATCCATTTTTTTTATCTTGACAAAACTGAATTATTCCAACTATTTTTCGGTATCAATTTCTCAAAATTTTGACAGAGTTTCTACAGTATTTGGACATCGTTTTCCTCTAAAATCGACAATTACTATTTTTATCTTTTTTCCCTCAATTGTTTTATTGACCGGTTAGCATGATGGCCCAAAACAAATAAATGCAACACATAATCATGATGGTCTTTTCATATTCAGGTCATCTGTCCTAGACGGACCCAACCCCTGTGTTGAGTCCCCTAAGTCAGATATGATGCAAATAATCGTCCTAATTCTAGGCTCAATATCCTAGTTTTATGGTTCTAGACTATGCACCCGAGCGGACAATTCGAGTCGAGGAGGGGGCTACGTACCGGGGACTCGCGGGATCGTCCGGGTTATTATCTTGTTCGGTCTCTTTCCTTATTCAGGAATGACACTAACAGAATGGGGAGTCTCAACCAGTAAGCACATCCCCGGAGGTAAGAAGAGAAGGGTTTTTGGCACAATTTATATACAATTCAAGTAATATCAAAGCGATAAACATTTAGCACGGTAATCATGAACATATAGGAAAACCAGATATAAACAAATACAGCATTTTAACTAAGCTCGGATTCTTAAACCCTGAATCGAGGTTCTGGGTTTCTTTTCCTCCGCAGAGTCACCAGAGCTGTCACACCTCATATTTTACCGAACCTCTATTTATTTACACCAAAGGAAGGGATATAATAAGAGGAATGAGTTTTTCCAGTTTAAGGACCGTCGAAACGGGATTAATATATTTTAATTTTTTCAGACTCGCCACTTAGGAAAATAATAGTGTCCCAAGTCACCGGTTTAATACCGAACCGAGGAAAGTTTGACCCTGTTACAGTCTACGAACTAGAAATTCGGATAAGAAATTCTGTTAATCCGGGAGAATGTATTAGGCACTCCCGAATTTCGTGGTTCTAGCGTGGTCGCTCAACTCTTGTATTTTTTATTTGATTTTTCATATATATTCCATTTTTATGTGCTTTTATTAATAATCCGCTTTTATTGTTGAATTTTATAAGAATTGCAACGTTGTGAAAATGTATCTCGAGCCACGCCATACCAGTACGCCCGTGGCTTTTAACACATTTTGACTTCATTGAGATTCTGATTTGGGTCACATAAATGTGCACCCGTATTAGGAAAGTAATATTATTATAAATCGTGCCTAAAAGTGTCTACATCTTATTAACTTTGAGAAAGTCCGTGAAATTCGCTAAACGGTCCTTCCAAGTCTAATATTTTCTTTTAACAATTAGTGAGGGCCCCACAATTATGTTGTAGTTTGGCGAGGCTTGTCTCATCATTTATTTAAATTCATCCTAAAAGCGACTACAATTATCTACTTAATTTATTTCTAAGCATGAGAGTCAAGTCCTAGCAAATTAATTTTTATTTAAAACTATCATTTTAAGGCCTATGAATTAATAACTCAAACTGTTTGGGCCTTTAACATAGCCCGTTTAGATTTCAACGGGTTAGTATTCATAAGGAGACAAGCCAGCCACCAATCTGGGCCATCTGTTAAGGCGCTTAGAGCCCATATTACTTGCAGTGAATGACTAACAGTAGATTTATTTAAACTGGATCAAACCACTGAAGTTGTTCTTCATGCATTCAATATTTATAACAATAGGATTCATTCAGCATTTGGATTTTAATCCCAGCGTAAATCGTCTATTTATTTACTTAACGATAATTTCTCAAATGTCATTAAAGTGTAAATTTTACTAACCCTGTGAATTCAATTAACAAGTAAAATAACTCAATTTCATGATTCCTTCAAGTGCTATATAGACACAAATGAAGGTGTGAATTCAAAACAAACTAATTATCTTAGATCAGCTCAATGTCAATACTACAGAACCAGTGTGTTAATTATTCAAATAAATTCGTTGCTTCAAACTTGACTACAGAAGTTCGCATAATAAACTATCTGACTTACTTCTATGACTACTAAATTTAACCCGAGATTCAACTCATAGTTCGAGTTCAACAGTAACAAACTTACAATCTCATTATAACCTTCATCTACACGTTCATATGCTAGACATATATCACAGTTGAATTTGAATAACATAACAATATAGAACACAGTCCATTTCAGTATCAATTAAACAATGCCAAATTCCTATGTTCGTGAGCTAATTTCAGACTAAACAAATCAACTATGCCTCAGATTATCATTATACAACAAGTCACGAAATATGTTTCAGAATCAACTAATTAACAATTTCATTCTCTTTTCAAGTATATCGTTATATGAATTTCCAGTGTGTACCTATGATTGAAATGAGAATAAAGTGAGAATCAATAGCAGTAACATCTCAAATGATCAACGAACATCAACAACAACACGAGTAGGAATCAAAGACAGTCCAAAACCAGGAATGAATTCGAAAAACCAGAAATAATTGACAATCCAATAACAACTACCAAATTAACCCAAAACTAACTTTAACAGCCTTACACACACTTCAATTACACCCATCAAATGAAATAGCCATTCGATATCAATGAAACAATGATTTTATTTTTAGTTTTTCAGAGTTTCTATTATTTTTGTATTTTAGAACTAAGATGTGGACGGGATTTTGGCTAATTGCAAGCTGGATCGGATCTGGAGCTATAGAGAAAGCTTTTTTGAAGAGAATTTTCAGAGGTCTCTTTCAAAAAAAAAAACTTTGATTCAAGTTATCTAGGTGCCTTTCAAAGGCATCAATAGAAGGTTCTAGGCTTTCATTCCCCCCCTCCCCTCCCCCCCCTTTTTTTCAAAATTTCAGACTTTTCTAATAGTCCTTTAATTCTTACCTTTCTCTTCAAGTTACTGCCCTTATTTTACAAACATTATACTCGCGCCCCATCTAGAACATTCTGGGGAATTCTATTATTGTCTACCCCATTCCCATGCCCTTGCCAATGTCCAAATTACCTTTACTTTCATTCCGGAATTAATAAATTACCCTTTTAATGCCTATATTACCCTTAATCCTCTATATTAATTACAGTTAAACCATTTTCCCTTTGCCAATCTACCCCCTACCGCTTAAGCTTTATTACTAGTGGTCCTTTTATTTCTAATTGTACCCCTACCTTTTAACATTTATTACAATTAAGACTTTTAACCCCTTTTACTTTTCCCTTAATTTGATTAATATAAACTAATTATAATTCCAAGGTTATTTATCAGCTATAACCAAACGAACAATTATTCAAACTAATCAATTTCCATAGAACTAAAGGTATTTATAAAAAATGTCAAAACTTAATCAAAATCACAAGATTTAAATATGAATTCAAAAAAAAGACCCTAATTTCTAGTATATCATAGAAATCAATACGAATTAGTCTAGATCTATTTAATTTTGAAGTGTAATATCTAATATGATTTTAGCAATTTATTATGATTAAAAAAAGCTGAAAATAGCAAATAACAAGTTAAGGGAAAATCAAAACAGAGACATGTATAAAATCAAAAAATAAATATAAAAAGCAATTAAAGATAAAAGACACTTAGTTTTTCACTCCTAGGGTTTTATCCATTTTCTTTTCTTTTTCCTTTTTTTTTCGCGTAACTAGTGTTTCCCCCAGGTTTTACACCTTTTGTTGAACTCTGGGACTCCGATTTAATATTTTCCCAGGTTTCCAGTTGTTTCTGAACCTCAAGATTTATTTAAAAAGGATCTAGAAGGGAGAAGGTTATTTGGAGGTAACTCTGGGCTAGGTTCTTTAATGGTTGTTTGCCGGAGTTAAGTTTTTCGGTGAGACCTTTTCTTAAATTCGAGCAAATCCAGACTTATTCGAAAGAAACAAAATAGAGGGGGTGAAAGAGAAGGCTAAGACAGACATAGGGTGTAAAGGGGGTGGTGATTGGTTAAAGTAACATTTCCCACCGGTAGGGTTCCGGCGGGATTTAGAGGCGACTCAAGTAAGAAGGGGAGAGGGAGAGACTTTTAGGGCGGCTAGGGTTTGAGGTTAGGGACGAAGGGTGTGAAAATGAGGGTAATGTGTAATATTTGTGTATTTAATAACCCTTAATGTTCTGAGACCGTTGGATCAAATAAATCGACGACTCAAATCTAATTACCCCTTATATGATGTCATTCCATTTAAGTGAGAGCCTTATCCTCGTCCGTTGGATGAATAAAATGGATGGGTCAGATTGGATTTGACAAAACGCGTCATTTTATTTATTAACGGACACATGCTTAATCGTTGGATCAGTTGTCGTCAATGGCCTGGATTGATTGGGCCAAAACGGTGTCGTTTGGATTTCAATCGGGGCCGGCCGGGTGTACTGGACTGGGTGTTGTTTTGGGCTCCAATTTTGTATTAGCCCAACATTTTGTGTATAATTAGCCATGAACCACGTGTACTTGTAAATAATTCTGAAGACTCGTCTAAGGAGTCTGAGTCAGATAATGATCATGATGCTGCTGATGCCATGGAGGTCACCGCCCCTCCTCGTGGGAGTGATGCAGGGCCATCCTAGCCATGTCGTAGCACTCGCTTGGATGATCTGGAGCGCCGCATGATGGGACTGCAGACATCCATCACTGACCTAGGCACTCGTATGGATGCTATAGTAGATAGGCAGGTTAAATCTAAGAACAAATTTATGGGTTGACTAAGAACGTTGGGTCGCACCTGCAACGTGAATCCTGACACTGTGTTTGATCAGGAGTGATGCTTTAGGGAAGTTCTTTTACCAATGGGGACATGTATTCTTTTTAAGTTTGGAGTGAGGGAATTTCATTGTATATATGTGTACTTGAACTATGTCTTTTGTGCCTAGATAGCTAGAATTATAGTAGTTATGTTTTAGAAATGACTTGTCCCGACGACGGATCTCTGTCGACGGGGTTCTTGAGGGACTAAGTCGAGGAAAAAAATCAACAAAAAGACCAAAAACATTTTGCTTTTAGGTAGTGTAGTAGTTCCCCTTTTGTTTTTTCTTCAGGCCACAGTTCTTGTCTAAGGGTTTTTGCTTGAACCATGTTTAGGTAGATTTTTTTAGGATTAATGGGCAAAGTGTTGAAATATGCAACTTCCAGTGTGCTTACACCAGTACACGATATATGCTAGAGTATAGTGCTTAGCTTCAAGTGAATCTTGTTTGAGTGCCTTAAAAATTGTATATTTGTGCTTAACTTGAACACTCGAAAGATAGTATCTTGATAAACCAATTTGGAGTGAGTCATATGCCAAGTGTGTATGAGTATTGTCTATGTTCCATGCTGTACAATTAATGCCTAGAACTTTCCCTATATGTTTGCAAAGAGAAATAGTAACTTCATTTGGTTTTAGAAGTGATATAGGCAATTCTTTGTTGAGCCAATATTGTTCCTTCACTTACCTGAATACATTATATCTTTGTTAACCCCATTGAGCCTATAAGCCTTTTCTTTGGAAACCACAATGTGAATTCAACCGACTATTTGAATAGCTTGCTTTTCAAACAATATTTTCTTTCTGCTCCCTAAGCACTTGAATGTTACTGAGAGTATGTAAAAAAAACAAAGTGTGGGGTGGTAGTTTGGTTTACAAGTGGAACCATGAAAAGTGAAAAAGGTGCGAATGTGAAGTATATAAAGAGAAGCACCACAATAAAAAAAAGTGTGGTAACAAATAAGTGGTAGATAGTTAAAGTGCACCTAAAAGTACGAGGATGTATAAATATGGAGGAATGTTGGCTTACAAAATAACGAGCTTGGAGATCCTATGTAATTGTTTTAAAAGTGCTTAGGGGAGTTAGTCACTACATCTGAATGTATCCTACCTAACCCTTAGCCTACATTACAACCGAATAAAGTCTTATTGATCTTAGACTGAATGAGGTTAAATTAGTCGAGTAGTACACTAGGGGCAACCATATGGTGCGTCTTTGTTGCATGACAATATTCCATGGAGAGTGAGTGAATTTTGCTTCTTTGAGTTTTGAGTTATGTCATTATCATTACATATATAGAACTACTCTCTTGTGTGTTGTGACGGCATGTGATTCATAAAGAAAAGGTGCGTTTTGACTGTTGTGTAGAGTGGTTTGAGTATGCATAGATATGCATGGTGCGAAAAACTTGATTGTTGAGGCATGAGTCATTCAGTACTAGGTATGATTCTTGTATAATGTTCCTGGTGTGAGTCGTTGAAAGAAAAATATAAGGATATGGCTTTTTATGGGTATGGTGAATTGCTCGAGAACTAGCAATGATTTAAGTGTGGGGTGTTGATAACAGGTGATATAGTCACCATTTATGTTGTAGATACCCATGCTTTGTTGTTGTTTTTGTTATTCAAATGGCCAATTAAATGCTTGAATTGATGATACTTGGTTTCACAGGGAATGCAAGATAAACAAAGAACAAAATGAAGCGTTTGGAGGCAAGAACATACATAAATCACCCACTTGATAAGTACCCGAGTGCAGAAGAGAAGTTAAGAGAATTGATAGATCGAAACAAAAAAAATTACAGGAATTCCCGCGGTTCGCTGCGGTCCACGCCGCGGTCCTTTACAGAAGGTGTCGCGGTCAACGCTGCGGCCGCGGACGAAGCTGGGCGGTTCAACAACTTATGGGCCAAAGTGTAAAATCAGGAAAACTTTTGTTAACCCTTTATATAATGTGGAAAACCCACCCAAAAGCTATTTAAGGTTAATTTTGGAGTTTATTGGCAAGAGAAACAAGTGTGAGAGATGACAAAAACGCCATTACTTTTTATTCTTCTTATTTTTTTTAGCATGAATTCTTTAGCTATTGATTTACCCATTATCATGAGTAGATAAATTCTTAATCTAAGTTTTTGATGGAACCCGTTGGGAATTACTTGGTTGTTTTATCAATATAATTAGGTTTTGTTGTTTAATCTCTAATTGTTCATATACTCAATTATCCGTTCCTATTTAGTGTATATCTTCTTGAGAGAGAGTGCATATTTAGGTGATTATATGAACAACATCACTCTCGGAGTATAGACGGGAGTCATAACCGAGGGTTTAGGGGTTGGATTAGAGATAACAAAATCCCGGGTGCAATCTAAGTGAACTGTATTGTGATATTAGCTAACGTAACTTGAGAGAGTAGTTTAGTAGATTATTATAATTGCTTGAGAAAGAATTATGGTAAATTGAGAGTTCATGATTGTTAGAGATAAATAAATCCGAATTATAAGAAATATACAACCAAAGAAAGGACCAACGGGGGAAATCAATACCTTAGACCTCCTTAATATTGTTTACACAACAATCATAGTTATTTTTCAATCTGTATTATTTTCAGTCTTAGTTGTTAGGTAATCATTAATTGGGGAACTAAAAGTTTGAGGAAACAGGTTGTAGGAATTGAGAAAATTTGACAGTGATAATTGGTGAGTTAATTCTCTGTGGTTCGACATTGGGCTACAATACTCTGATTATATTTGCAACACCCGCATAGTCTTTTGTGAGACTCAGTTGAGCGTGATCACTGATGCTGGTCTAGGCCAGTTCTTAACTGCCTCAATCTTCTTCAGATTAACCTGAATACCCTCTACTAATACAACATGACCCAGGAATGCAACTGAACTCAACCAGAACTCACACTTCAAAAACATAGCATAGAACTAACTATCCCTCAGAGTCTGAAGAACCACTCTAAGGTGCTTGCTCGTGCTCCTTCCGATTGCAGGAATATATCAAAATATCATCACTGAAGTCTATCAGAAACGAATCCAAGTAAGGCCTGAACACTCAATTCATCAAATCCATAAAAGCTGCTGGGCCATTTGTCAACCCCAATGACATCCCCAAGAATTTATAATGCCCGTACCGAGTGCAGAAAGCTGTCTTAGGGACATCAGATGCCCTAATCCTCAACTGATGGTGGCCAGATCTCAAGTCAATCTTTGAAAATACCTTGGCATCGTGAAGCTAATAAAAAAATTATCAATCCTGGGCAGTGGATATTTATTGTTGATCGTAACCTTGTTCAATTGTCGGTAATCAATATACATCTGCATCGATCCATCTTTTTTCTTTACAAGCAACAACGGCGCACCCCAAGGAGAAACACTGGGTATTATGAAACCTTTCTCAAGCAAGTCTTGCTACTACACCTTTAACTCTTTCAACTTAGGTGGGGCCATACGATATGACGGAAAAGAAATAGGATGAGTGCCCGGAGCCAAATCAATGCAGAAATCAATATCCCTATCGAGTGGCATATCCAAAAGGTCTAAAAGAAACATCTCAGGAAACTCTTGAAAAACGAGAATAGAATCAATAGAAGGGACCTCAGCACTGGAATCACGAACATATGCCAAATAGGCCAAACACCCCTTCTCGACCATACGCTGAGACGTCACATAAGACATAACATTACAGGTAGAATGGCCAAGAGCCTCTCTCTACTCTAAACGAGGCAAACCTGACAAGGCTAAGGTCACAATCCTGGCATGACAGTCTAAGATAGCGTGGTAAGGTGATAACCAGTCCATTCCCAATATAAAATCAAAATCAACCATTTCCAGAAGTAACAAATATACACGAGTCTGAAGCCCCCAATCACCATAATACAAGAACGAAGGACTCGATCTACCATAGTAGAATCACCCATCGGTATAGACAGATATACATGGGTACTCAAGGAATCTCTATGCATGACCAGATACAATGCAAAATAAGATGGCACATAGGAGTAGGCAAATCCTGGATCAAATAAAATGAAAGCATCTCTGGCACAAACCAGAACAGTACTTGTGATAACTGCATCGAAAGCCTTAGCCTCAGGCATGGTTGGAAGAGCATAACATCGAGGCTGGGGCCTACCACCCTGGACTACATCTCTGGGATGGTCCGTAGCTGGCTGGCCTCCACCTCTAGCGATTTGAGCTTCACCTCTAGCACCTCTACCTCCACCTCTAGCACTTTTGCCCCCAACTTTAGATTGATGGGCAGACTATGGAACACCTGGTGCCTGAACTATAGCATGGGAACCCAACTGCTATAACTGAGTACCCACCAATCTCGGACAGGCCCTCCAGATATGACCTTACTCCCCACACTCATAGCATCTACCTGAGTGCTGCGGATGAGGAAACTGAGATAGACCTCGATAACCTAAATGACCAACCCAAAAATTCTGGAGCGGCGATGCACTGATAAGAGCTGGTGGTGCACTGTAGGGATGCTGATCAGAATACTGCATATGAGAACCACGACCACCTGAAGCGCCGTGAGAAACCTGAAGTGCTGACTGAAAGGGCCTAGGAGGATGACCTCTACCATACTAATCCCTACCTCCAGATGAGGGACCACTGAATCTTCTTGAATGACAAGGCCTCTTGTCCAACCCATAACTACCTCCCTGTGACAAAACCATCTCCACTTTCCTGGCGATGTTGACCGCCTCCTAGAAAGTAATCTCACTCGTAGTCCCCATAGCCATCTGAAGTTGAATCGGCTGAATAAGCTCCTCAATGAACTTCCTCACCCTCTCTATCTCTCTTGGTGGGAAGTATGACAAGAGCATGACAAGCCAAGTCGATGAATAGGGTCTCATAGTGAGTAACAGTCATAGAATCCTGCTGGAGACGCTCAAACTCCTCTGATATGCCTCTATCTGAGTGATGGGGAGAAACTTTTCTAGTAATAGCTGAGTAAACTGCTCCCAAGTCAAAGCTGGTGATCTGGTTAGTCTAGCCAAGAAATAATCTCTCCATCAAGTCTTGGAGGATCCAGATAAGAAAAAAGTAGCAAAATCGACCCCATTGGTCTCAACTATCCCCATGTTATTGAGAACCTCATGACAGCTGTTTAGATAATCCTGGGGCTCCTCAGAATAGCACCACTAAAAGTAGTAGTGAAGAGCTTGGTGAACCTGTCCAATCTCCACAAAGCATCGACAAACATAACTGCTCCATCACTGGTCTGAGCTACCACACCCGGCTGAACTACTCCAACTATATGAGCAGCTGGAGTTTGAAACTGGGGAGCCATCTGCTCCGGAGTGCGAGTAGCAGGAGTTTGGGCTTATCAAGCTTGAGAGACAACTGGTGCTACAAGAAGCAATAACCCGGGTGACACTCTCTATAAGGCCCACTAGACGGACCAGAGCATTCTGGAGTACCGAGATAGCAATAAACCCCTCTGTGACCTGAGCCGGGACCACTGGAACTACCTGGGCTGGAACCTCATTATCAAAGTCAACCTGAGGCTCCGCTTGTCACGACCCGGATTTTCCCCCAACATCGGGATCGTGATGGCGCCTACTCGTGGTAGCTAGGCAAGCCACCGTATTCATACTATCCTGTTTTTAACACAATTTTAATTAAATAAATGCGGAATACTTTATCGAAATAGAAATAACTAATTACAAAGTGAAAATCATACCGAAATCCTCTACCCAAGACGTGGAGTCAACAACTCACGAACTACTATGGAATACTACACATAAAAGTCTGAAAAAATATAACATAATCTGTTTGTCTCGGAATAAAGAGACTACAGCTAGTAACATAAGTAAGGAGAGAGACGCCGGGCCTGCGAACGTCCGCAAGCTACCTCGGTCTCAAATATGATCAACTCCCACGCAAAAGATTTACTGCTGCTGCTGCTGATCATAACCTGGACCTGTGCAAAAACGCATAGAAGTGTAGTATCAGCACAACCGACCCCATGTGCTGGTAAGTGCCCGGCCTATCCCGGCGAAGTAGTGACAAGCCTAGGACCAGACACCCACATAAACCTGTGCAATTCAATATATATGTATACCACGGAATAACAAGAAATAACCAGGTAATAACACAATAAGGAATATCTCAAAGAATTCAACAATTAACCACAGTTAATAAATTCACAAGGAAAAACAAAGTATAATGTAAACACAAGTAATATCAAGTCAAGGAATAGCAAGCAGTTGCACGGCATCACCCTTCGTTCTTTTACTCTCATCCTCACCAAATAAGCAAATAAAGTACACGGCATCACCCTTCGTGCTTTTACTCTCATCCTCACATCCATAGTACGGCATGATCCTTCGTACATGGTTCAATAACGGGGCACGGCATGATCCTTCGTGCATAATCAATAAAACATGGCACGGCATTGACCTTCGTGCATAAATAAATAAACATGGCACGGCATCACCCTTCGTGCATTATCACTCTTCCTCACCCAAATAACAATCACAGTTAAGGGCAAAGAAAGAAGCAGTAATTCATAAACTGTCCCAACAATGGCAATCAATAATCATCTTCACAACAAGTCCCGACAAGGGAGAACAATAACAATTCATCTGTAATATATCTCAAAATAATCATTTTCCAACGACTCACGGTCATACTAGACGCCAGTGTATGGATGCTCGTCACCACAGCCCATACACCGCACTCGATCACATAACACATAACACATAATCCTATTCCCTCAAGCTTGGATAGAACAAACACTTACCTCGAATGTTTATGAACAATTCAATCCGTGGAAATGTCTTTTTCTTTCAAATTTGGCTCCAATCCAATCGTATCTATCAAATCTTTACCCGAGCCCCCCGGGCTCCAAACCAAACATGTACACAACCTCAAAAACACATTATGAACTTGTTCGTGCGATCACATCGCCAATATCACGTCGTTTTCATCAAATCAAGTCTCAAATTCATGATTTTCATACTTTTGGTTTTCAAAACTTTCAAACTTGGAACTCAAGGTCCAAAACATCTCAAACGACATCCGAATGTCACCAAACTTTACAGAAATCACTTATGTAATATTTAAGACTTGTACCAGGCGTCGGAACCAAAATACGAGCCCGATACCAAGGTCAATTAATTCATTTCCTTTAACAATTACATCAAAAACAATTTCATAGAAAAATTCATAACTTGGGCTCTAGGCCTCGAATTCGACTCCGGACGCATGTCCAAGTCCCATATTTTCCTACGGACCTCTCGGGACCATCCAATCTCGGGTCCGAATCCGTTTACCAAAAATATTGACCGAATCAACCATATCAATATTAATATCATTTTTTATCCAAATTTCTCATAGAATTTATATTTTCTATCACAAAATCTTTCCGGCTACATGCTCGGATTGTGCACGTAAATCGAGGTAACATAGAATGAGGTTTTCAAGGCCTCAGAAGCTCGAAATGATTAATAAAATAAGTAATGACCCTTTGGGTCGTCACAATCTCCACCTCTAAAACAACCGTTCGTCATCGAACGGACAAAAGAAAGAAGTACCTGAGTCCGGAAACAAGTGTGGGTAGCGGCTCCGCATATCAGACTCGGACTCCCAAGTCGATGCCTCAGGAGGCTGACCTCTCCACTGAACACGCACAGAAGGATAACTCTTCGACCTCAACTGTCGAACCTGTCGGTCTAGAATAGCCACCGGCTCCTCCTCGTAAGATAGATCATTGTCCAATTGGACAGTACTGAAGTCTAACACATGTGTGGAATCGCCGTGGTATCTTCGAAGCATAGATACGTGAAAAACTAGATGCACGGCTGATAAGCTAGGCGGCAAAGCTAATCTGTAAGCCACCCCTCCCACTCTGTCTAGAATCTCAAATGGACCAATGTACCTAGGGCTGAGCTTGCCCTTCTTCCCGAACCTCATCACGCCCTTCATAGGCGACACTCGGAGTAATACTCGTTCACCAACCATGAAATCTACATCTCGAACCTTACGATCCGCATAAGTCTTCTGCTTGGACTGAGCTGAACGCAATCTCTCCTGAATAATTTTGACCTTATCCAGGGCCTCCTGAACTAAGTCTGTACCCAACAACCGAGCCTCTCCCGGTTCAAACCATCCAACTGGTGATCGACATCGCCTACCATATAACGCCTCATACGGAGCCATCCGGATGCTAGATTGGTAACTGTTATTGTAGGCGAACTCTGCTAATGGCAGAAACCGGTCCCACGAGCCTCCGAAATCAATAACACAGGGCTCGAAGCATGTCTTCTAGAATTTGAATAGTCCTCTCGGACCGGCCATCCGTCCGAGGATGAAATGCCGTACTCAACCGAATTTGGGTGCCTAACTCCTCGCTGGACCGCTCTCCGGAACCGCGAGGTAAGCCGCGTACCCCGATCGGAGATAATAGATACGGCACTCCATGGAGACGAACAATCTCCCTAATGTAAACCTCCGCTAACCTCTCCGACGAGTAGGAGACGGATACTACTGGAATAAAGTGTGGTGACTTGGTCAGCCTATCAACAATGACCCAAATAGCATCAAATTTCCTCCGAGTCAAAGGAAGTCCAGTAACGAAGTCCATTATGATCCGCTCCCATTTCCACTCGGGAATTTCAATCCTCCGGAATACACCACCAGGTCTCCGGTGCTCATATTTCACCTGCTGACAATTCAGACACCGAACGACATACGCAACGATATCTTTCTTCATTCTACGCCACCAATAGTGCTGCCGTAAGTCCTGGTACATCTTTGCGGCGCCCGGGTGAATAGAATACCGCGAACTGTGGGCATCCGCTAAGATTAACTCTCGAATCCCTTCGACATTGGGCACACAAACTCGACCCTGCAATTTCAATACCCCATCATCATCTAGGTTTACCTGTGTGGCACCTCCCCGCTGTACTGTATCTCTCAACTCACGCAAATGAGGATCATCAAATTGCCTCTCACGGATATGCTCTAATAAAGAAGAACGAGCCATCGTGCAGGCTAACACCCTGCTAGGCTCAGAAATGTCTAATCTCACGAACCGGTTGGCTAAGGCCCGGACATCTAGAGCTAATGATCTCTGACTGACCGGAATGTATGCAAGACTACCCATGCCGGCATACTTTCTACTCAAAGCATCGGCCACCACATTGGCCTTACCTGGGGTGATATAAGATAGTAACATCATAGTCTTTTAGCAACTCTAACCATCTCCGTTGTCGTAGATTCAACTCCTTCGCTTGAACAAGTATTGTAGGCTTTTGTGATCGGTGTACACCTCACATGTCACACCATATAGATTCTCGGCTACCAGAGGAAGAACCACCAAACCTGCCTGAATGACGAGGCCTCTTATCTGAAGAATAACCGCCTCCCCTAGCAAGAGCCATCTCAACTCTGCGTGCTGCATTTGCTGCCTCCTGAAATGATATGTCACTCCCCACGCCCATAGCCATCTGGAGTCTAATTGGCTGATTAAGCCCATTTATAAACCTGCGGACCCTCTCCCGCTCTGTGGGAAGTATCACCACTGCATGACGAGCCAAATCGACAAATCTCATCTCATACCGTGTGACCGTTATAGTGCCCTGATGGAGGCGCTCAAACTGCCTCCGAAGTACATCCCGCTGAGTAGCAGGGAGAAACTTCTCCATAAATAGTTCCGCAAACCTGATCCCATGATAAAGCCGGGGACCACGTTGGTCGAGTCAAGCAATAATCTCTCCACCAAGTCTTGGCGGATCCTGAAAGCCTGAATGTATAGATGTCAACTCCATTGGACTCCACTATCCCCATAGTCTTGAGAATCTCATGGCAACTGAATAAGAAATCCTGAGGATCCTCTGATGTGGCACCGCTGAAAGTAGTGGTAAACAGCTTGGAGAACCGATCAAGTCTCCATAAGGAATCAGAAGTCATGGCCGCTCCATCTCCGGCATGAGCCGTGGTACTCGACTGAGTGGCCACAGCTGGCTGAACCACTGGTGCCTGAGGCTGAGGAACTACTGGCTCCGGAGTACGAGCAATAGGAGTCTGGGCCCCTCCTCCAGCCTGAGAAGCGGCTGGTGCAACTGATAATAAACCCGCTCTGGCAATGCTGTCCATAAATCCCGCTATTCTAACCAAAGCATCCCGAAGATCCGGGGTAAATAAAGCCTCTCCTGGGACCTGAGCTGGGCCCACTGGAGCTGCTGGGACCGGAACCTCCTCGTCAATCTCAATATGAGGCTCCACCTCCGGGGTAGCTGCCTGGGGGCTGAGCTCTACCCCTACCACGGCCTCCGATACGGCCTTGGCCCCCGCCCCTCACGGGAGCTGCCCGGGGCTCGGGCTGCTGGTCGGCGGACGAAGAAGCGCGTGTCCTCACCATCCGCGAAAGGACAGAATAGAATTCAATCAGCAATTGAGGAACAAGTCGCACGACAAGAAAGAACAAATGAGAGACTCTTTCCTAACTCAATAGACTGTGGAGGACAAGTACAGACATCTCCGTACCTACCTCTCAAACTCTACTAAGCTTGTTCGTGAGTGGTGAGACCTATGTAACCTAGAGCTCGATACCAACTTGTCACGACCCGGATTTTCCCCCAACATCGGGATCGTGATGGCGCCTAATCGTGGTAGCTAGGCAAGCCACTGTATTCATACTATCCCGTTTTTAACACAATTTTAATTAAATAAATGCGGAATACTTTATCGAAATAGAAATAACTAATTACAAAGTGAAAATCATACCGAAATCCTCTACCCAAGACGTGGAGTCACCAACTCACGAACTACTATGGAATACTACACATAAAAGTCTCAAGGAAATTAACATAATTCCGTTTGTCTCGGAACAAAGAGACTACAGCTAATAACATAAATAAAGAGAGAGACGCCGGACCTCTGCGGACGTCCGCAAGCTACCTCGGTCTCAAATATGATCAACTCCCACGCAATCGATTTATTGCCGCTGCTCGCTCCCGATCGTAACCGGGACCTCTGTGCAAAAACGCACGAAGTGTAGTATCGACACAACCGACCCCATGTGCTCGGTAAGTGCCGGCCTATCCCGGCAAGTAGTGACAAGCCTAGGACCGGACACCACATAAACCCGTGCAATTCAATATATATGTATACCACGGAATAACAAGAAATAACCAGGTATTAACACAATAAGGAATATCTCAAAGAATTCAACAATTAACCACGATTAATAAATTCACAAGGAAAAACAAAGTATAATGTAAACACAAGTAATATCAAGTCAAGGAATAGCAAGCGGTTGCACGGCATCACCCTTCGTGCTTTTACTCTCATCCTCACCAAATAAGCAAATAAAGTACACGGCATCACCCTTCGTGCTTTTACTCTCATCCTCACATCCATAGTACGGCATGATCCTTCGTACATGGTTCAATAACAGAGCACGGCATGATCCTCGTGCATAATCAATAAAACATGGCACGGCATTAACCTTAGTGCATAAATAAATAAACATGGCACGACATCACCCTTCGTGCATTATCACTCTTCCTCACCCAAATAACAATCACAGTTAAGGGCAAAGAAAGAAGCAGTAATTCATAAACTGTCCCAACAAGGGCAATCAATAATCATCTTCACAACAAGTCCCGACAAGGGAGAACAATAACAATTCATCTGTAATATATCTCAAAATAATCATTTTCCAACGACTCACGGTCATACTAGACGCCGGTGTATGGATGCTCGTCACCACAGCCCATACACCGCACTCGATCACATAACACATAACACATAATCCTATTCCCTCAAGCTAGGATAGAACAAATACTTACCTCGAATGTTTATGAACAATTCAATCCGTGGAAATGTCTTTTTCTTTCAAATTTGGCTCCAATCCAATCGTATCTATCAAATCTTTACCTGAGCCCCCCGGGCTCCAAACCAAACATGTACACAACCTCAAAAACACATTATGAACTTGTTCGTGCGATCACATCGCCAATATCACGTCGTTTTCATCAAATCAAGTCTCAAATTCATGATTTTCATACTTTTGGTTTTCAAAACTTTCAAACTTGGAACTCAAGGTCCAAAACATCTCAAACGACATCCGAATGTCACCAAACTTTACAGAAAATCACTTATATAATATTTAAAACTTGTACCGGGCGTCGGAACCAAAATACGAGCCCGATACCAAGGTCAATTAATTCATTTCCTTTAACAATTACATCAAAAACAATTTCATAGAAAAATTCATAACTTGGGCTCTAGGCCTCAGAATTCGACTCCGGACGCATGTCCAAGTCCCATATTTTCCTACGGACCTCTCGGGACCATCCAATCTCGGGTCCGAATCCGTTTACCAAAAATGTTGACCGAAGTCAACCATATCAATATTAATATCATTTTTATCCAAATTTCTCATAGAATTCATATTTTCTATCACAGAATCTTTCCGGCTACATGCTCGGATTGTGCACGTAAATCGAGGCAACATAGAATGAGGTTTTCAAGGCCTCAGAAGCTCGAAATGATTAATAAAATAAGTGATGACCCTTTGGGTCTTCACACTCCGCCGCTGGTGTTATGGCTCTGGGCTAAGCTCTACCCCTACCTCGGCCTCTAGCACGGCCTCGGCCTCGACCTCTAGCACGGCCTCGTCCTCGCCCTCTGCCCCTTGTGGGAGCTGCTACTGGGGGCTCGGGCTGCTGATCGGTGGATGTGAAAGCACGTGTTCTCCCCATCTGCGAAAGAACAGAGTAGGAATTTAGTTAGCATTGGGAAACCAAACCGCACGACAAGAATGAATAAATGTGAAGTTGTTCCTAACTCTGTAGCCTCTAGGGGATAAATACAAATGTATTCGTACCGATCCCTCAAGCTCTACTAAGATTTTCCGCGAATTGTGAGACCTATGTAACCTAGAGCTCTAATACCAACTTGTCATGACCCGGATTTTCACCCTTGAAAGTCGTGATGGCACCTACTCGTAAAAGTTAGGCAAGCCGCAAAATATAGAAATCACTAACTCTTTCATTTTAACCCTTTTTAATAATTTGAACTAACAGGTAATCAATATTTAAATATTAACAATAATTGAAATCAAGCGGAAGATTTAGTCTAATATAATAACCAAAATCAGTACGAAAATGCCAACATACGTCTCTACCCGAAATCCGGTGTCATAATATCACGGAAAGATATACAATCTGTCTCGAAATCAAATGAATAAAGAGTACATAAATAAGATAGAAGAGAACGTTGGGCCTGCGGACCCGTGCAAGACTACCTCGGGATCTCTAGTTGGACTGAAGGTAGCCACCCCAAGGGCTACTGTCCAAAAGCTGCTCCGAGATCTTCACAGAGTGCAGAGTGTAGCATCAACACAATCGACCCCATGTGTTGGTAAGTGCCTGGCCTAACTCCGATGAAGTAGTGATGAGGCTGGGACTAGACTCTAGATAAACCTGTGTAGTTACATAATATGCAGCGGAAAAAAACAGGAATAAACAAATAAAGATGGGAGGGGGTACGTGCACTAAGGAAATATTAAATTCAGCAATAATTTAAGAGAACAATTTAAGATCTACATCAATCAATAATAATATCGTTGCGGTGCACAACCCTATCGCTATCATTTATCACTGTTGCGGCGTGCAACCCGATTCAGCTGTACCATTGTTGTGGCATACAACTCGATCAATTTATATTATTGTTGTGGCGTGTAATCCGATCCATTTATATTATTATTGCGGCGTGCTACCTGACCCATTTATATTATTATTACGGATTGCAACCGTATCCAAATATAATATTGTTGCGGCACGCAACTCGATTCAAACATAATATTTTTGTGGTGCGCAACCCGATCCAAATATAATATTATTGCGGTGCGCAATCCGATTCATATATACAATTAACATCAATCATAACAAGAGTCCCGATACGGGATCAATAAAGAACTACACTATCCCGACAAGGAAATCGACAGTAAAATTAAATACATCATGGAAAGGGAGAAACAACTATAGCCAATCTTGTTCCTACACCTAATTACCTATGCTAACACAAATACTAAATCATAAGTAACTTCCACGAGAACAATTTTAATCCTTGTTCAATGCCGAGAATTATCAAATAAAGCAACCGTAGTATTATTTAAGAACACAATAAATTACAATTTAAGACTCATGGTCATGCTCGACACCGACGTATAGATACTCATTATCATGCCTATACGATGTACTCTGCAAGAAGAAGAAAATAGCAAATAAGATGCAACTCCTAATCCCTCAAGCTAAGGTTAAACCAAACACTAACCTCAGACTTTCATGACAAACTCAAGATTCAAACAACTCTTTTTCTTTTGAATTTGGCTCCAAATCAATCGTATCTAGACATAATCGACTTAATAACATCAATAAATGCTAAACAATCCAATTCCAATAGTTAGTTATAGCTTTCCCATCATTCTTTCTAAAAAGTCAAAAATAAACTCCGGGCCCGCTTGGTCAAAACACGAGGTTCGGACCAAAACCCGATCACCCATTCACCCACGAGTCTGAATATATAATTTGCTTTGAAATTCGACCCCAAAACGAGGTCAAATTCCCAAATAATCAAAAAGCCCCAACTCTACCAAACTCCCTAATTTTCTACCATTAATCTCATGTTTTAGGCCTAGGAATCTAGTGGGTGTTGATAAAAATGAAAGAAAACGAGCTTAGGATTACATACGTATGAAGCTGTGGTGAAGTTTCTCTTCAAAAATCGCCCAAGATGTGTGGAGAAGAAGTTTGTGAAAAATGGTGAAATTCTCGTAATACATTCTATTTTTAACTTAAAAATAACTGGCCGAATTTGGTCTTTGCGATCGCGAAGAAGAGAATGCTGTCACATAGTGGACTGGCTTCCTACACTATGCGATCGTGAATGAGGAAATGCGATCGCATATAACAAGCTACCTGTGACGACCCGGCCCGTCGTCACGAGAATTACCACCCCGTTATATTGTGAATGCATGTTTGATGATTTTATATCAGTGTTAGAGTCTATCGGGTGAGCTAGGAGTGAAATGGGATTTAAAATGAGGCATATAGCCTTTGTGAAGGAAACTTGAATAAGGAAAGTCAACCCGGAGTTGACTATTTGGTTAGAGGGCTCGGAATCGGATTCCGATGATTCGGTTAGTTCCGGAAGGTGATTTGTGACTTAGGGGAGCGATCGGAATTGAATTTGGAGACCCGGTGTAGAAATAGGCTTGAATTGGCTAAGGTTGAATTTTGGCGAAATCCGAACGGTAGGTGATATTTTGATCCGGGAGTCGGAATGGAATTCCGACAGTTGCAGTAGCTTCGTTAGGTGATTTTGGATGTGCCTGCAAAATTTCAGGTCATTCGGACGTCGTTTGGTCGGGTTTTTGATTGAATGTGCAATTTGGAATGTTTTAAGGAATTTAGGCTTGAATTCGATGCGAATTATGAGTTTTGATGTTGTTAGACGTGTTTTGAGGATTGGAGCAAGTTCGAATAAGGTATTAAGATGTGTTGGTGTGTTTGGATGGGGTCCCGGGGGCCTCGGGGTGTTTTCGGATGGTTAAACGGAAGAAAATCATGGAAATTGCAGGTTGAAGAGTCTGGTTCTGTCATTTTCGCTCCTGCGGAATTTTGGTCGCAGGAGCGAGTCCGCAGAAGCGGATATGGGAGCGCAGGAGCGGGTGTTTCGCAGAAGCGGACGCCTTTCCGCTGAAGCGGGGTCGCTGGTGCGACCCAATGATCGCAGAAGCGGACGAGGGCAATTGGGGCATGGTCCGCAGAAGCGGACGTTTCTCCGCTTGGGCGATACCGCAGAAGCGGTCAAGGACGCGCAGAGGCGGATTTTTCCGCAGAAGCGGAAGCCTCTTCGCAGAAGTGGGACCGCTTAAGCGGCCCTTGGTTCGCAGAAGCGGAAGTGGCCGGCTAGGCCTGGAACCGCAGAAGCGACCCTTTGGTCGCGGATACGGAAGCATAGAAGCGGAAAATGTTCCGCAGAAGCGAAAATCGCTGTAAGTAAGTGTATCAGAAGTTAGAAAAATTTCAGAAACATTTTAACATTTGGGGGTCTCGGCTTAAGGGCGATTTTGGGCGATTTTGAGGAGGAAATCAAGGGAAATCATCGGGTAATCAACTATGAACTCATATTATGATTATTATTGATAATATCATGCAATTATATCATGAAAATGGAAGAATTTGGGGTAATTATGGAGGATTTAGCCCTAGTCTTGGACTTTAGAAAATCAAGGTTTTGAACGGGCAAATGGAGTCCGATTTTGGTAAAATTGATATGCTTAGACTCGTATTGAGACGAGGGTTCCGAAATGTGAATTTCGTAAATTTTCGGAATGTGGGCCCGGGGCTCGGGTTTTGACAACTTTGGGAATTTTGATGTAAATTGAGTTGTATTGATTGGGTGTCGTCCCATTGGCCTAAATTGTTGTATTTTTACTGTATTTGATCGGATTCTACGCGTACGGAGCTTGATTCTCGTGGCAAGGGCATTGCGGAATAGTCGTCGCGCTGTATTGAGGTGAGTAATAGATGTGGGTGATGACCAGCGGGTTCGAAACCCCGGTATACCACTTTGTGACGCCGTATAGCGGCGAGACACGCACACTCTTGAGAGTGCGGGGTCGATCATGAACTGGAGACTACATATTAGTCCAACCTGTTGATACTACTGTATTATTGGCTATTCTAGAGCCATCGAACCTCCTTCTCGGATGGTTGCATATATGTATATATATATTGTGATAATGGCCACTCTTGAGCCGGGGAACCCCCTTCTTGGGCGGTTGAGTATACATGTGGGCCGTGAGCCGGTTATTGGATCCCGCGAGGATCGTTATCATTGTCTTATCATATAGACATGCTAGTTTACTACTAGTCCGCAACTATTTTTGTTATTATGCTAATTCCAATCTCCGGAACTTGGTATTACTGGTTTTCCAATCGAAAAATGATAAAAGAGTTTTCAAAAACTACTTTTGAGCCTCGCGAGGCTGTATTTGCATATTAGCCGACTAGTAGTGGATCGGGCCGCGCGCCGCGGCAGGATATATGTTGGATCGGACTGCACGCCGCCGGAATATCTCTATGAGATGTGCTTGGGCCGTAGGAGCCCCTCCGAAGTCTGAACCCCCACGGTGAGCACGGGTACCCAAAATTGGAGTCGGGCTACACGCCGTAGCGGTCATATCATGCATTGCATTGCATTTAGCTACATCCGCTAGCTGTTATGCTATTTATTGGTATTTGTTGGTACAGGTACAGTGAAGATTGATTCTATGACAGGGTAGCCGATTATAGCTTTACATAGTGCTTTATTGCGGATTTCTTATCTGCGTTGTCTTACCCTTGTTTATTACCACTGAGTCTGGCAGGTACTCATTTTACTCCCTGCACCTTGTGTGCAGATCCAGGTACCTCTCAGCAGTGATCCAGTAGCTGTGCGAGGCGACGGTTGTGGATATTCGAGGTAGCTGCAGAGTCCGCAGGACCCGACATCCCTTCCTACTGTCTTTGGATTTTGTATTGACATTTCTTTCCGCACTTGGTATTTTGTAAACCCTTATACACTCATGTTCGGTAGAGGCTCATGACTCTTGACCCTTGGTCTATGGGAGTTGATGTATTATGGGACTTGGTTCCCCGTTTTCGTTACATATATCGCTGTTATTTCCTGAATTAATTTGCTTAAATGGGTTAAAGAGAGCTTCTAGCTCCGTGGTTGATATGGATTGGTCAGGCTGGCTTAGCAATGTGCTGGGCGCCATCACGACCGGATTTGGGGTCGTGACAAGTTGGTATCAAAGCCTAGGTTTACTAGGCCTCATGAGTCTTGAGCCGGTTAGTAGAGTCTTGTGGATCGGTACGGGGACGCCTGTACTTATCCTCGGGAGGCTGCGAACCTTTAGGAAACACTTCACATTTCTTGGAATTCTTATCGTGCGCACTTGATTCAGATTGAGATATAATTTTTGAAATTCCTTCCACACGTCCGTGTACGCATCGAGCGCTCAGTAATGTGATTGCCTTATGGCTTGTGATTTCCCCGAGTGAGGGGCGAGATATAATCTCTGTGAGTTCATGTTGGGCCGGTCGGGATGACTTGAGGCTGGACCTTGTTTATGACTTGAGCATTGAGGTGCTGATTTTGTGAGTGGTGGCAATAGATAATGTATTGAGGGTTTGAAACCCCGTATTTGCACTATAAAGTGATGTGCTGAGATGGAATACGCGTCATGTGACGAGTGTGGTGGTATTATGACTGGGGATTTGGACTTGATCCTTCCCGATTGATTATTACTGTGTAAAATGACTGAGACCGGGCTTATATTTATGTACTTGAGCTAGTAGCCATGTTTGGGGCCTTGTGCCGATCTGTAGTGTATTAAGGAGGCTTACTAATGGATGAGCTGTTAATTGTTCGACTCGTACCTGATCTGTTGTGTAGCTCCGAGCTATGGGCGTGGTGAATATTTATCATATCTCGTAATTGGAAGGTAAAATGCCTTATTTGTAGTGGAACAAGTTTAAACTCGGGAAGACTAAAGTGATTTTGCTATGTGTATCCTGGTGGAAGGTATTGTGATGAAATGCTAAATTGAGAAAGAGGTATGTGGATTGATTCTCATGTGTAATTGAAATGTAGTTGATATGTGTTATGATTCGAGCAGGTACAACGCATGTTCGTGTACCAATTATGATAATATGAATTGTGTAGTATTGAGATTTAATGTTGTTGAAATACATTGTGATGTCTTGTTGAGCTGTGAATGTATTGCTAGGATGGTTTTGGTGATTCTCTGGCAGGTGGATAGGCCAATTTACAAAGGGAACTCTGCCGAAATTTTTGGAAAAATTCGGGACTTAGAAAAGATTTTGTCACCTAAAGAGGGGGCGTAACTGTTGTGTGTGAATGAATGCAAGAATTGCAAAAGAGTTAATATTTCCGATGATTCGAATCTCCGCCGAAGCTTGTAAATGACTTGAGTTTAATATCATACTAACATTTCGGCATCACTTGAGTAATACTGATATGAGTAGTTGAAAGTGCTTTGATGAATGGCTTCGAGCTAAGTTGGGGAGGTTGCTATTGATTAACTGATTGCACTATTGTGTGCTATGTTGATTCTGTCTCTAAGTATGTTGGGAAAATTCTGATAAAGGTTATGGTGCTTCGTAGATGTGAAGAAATACTAGGGTATTTTGAACCGAGGTTGGTAAGGAATGCTTGGTGTATAGAAAAGAGTGATAGCTAATAGTATCTGTATGTAATCATGATCTGCAGTGTCGGAATTCTAATAAGGCACGAGTGGTTCTGTTCAATAAGACAGTGGAATTACAGCTGAATAAGGATGACTGACGCCCGAGAATTGTTTACGGTGTTCAAGATTTTACTTGTAACAGCCGGGTGTCTCAAAATTGTACATGTGGCTAAAGATGGTGGTTTCGTTAGAAGAGATCGGTACTTGTGTTATATTATGTGAATGAAGGGATTCTATGTAATCCGTATTGGAAGGTAATGATAACGAATTCAAATCGCAAGAGGTTCTTCAAAATAAAGTATTGTAGGATGTGATCCTTCTGGAAATATTGAGAGAGTATTCAGTGGCCTATATGTCTCAGGACCGTGTGGTCTTATGTACGAGTCTCGTGTGGAATGAGTTCATGTGTTATGGTGCTACGGTAGTGGCTAATATTAAATCAAAGATGAATCAGAAAGGAAACTGGGTAAATGGAACAACTTGTTAATAAACCGAAGCGGTATGATAAAGAATACGACTAATTCTTGGTATGTGGTTGAAGTAAGGAGTCTTGCAGATATTGTGAAATAAAGCTTTTGAGTGTTGGAAGTCGTGTAACCCGAGATGAGTATATTCCTATCGATATGCGAAGCGTGGAATGTGTAATGAGTTTCTTCTATATGGGATCACGAAAGTCCTTGACTAGTTGAGTGCGCCAATGCTGAGGCGGAGGAAAGGGATATGAATTTTCATGTTGTCTTAGTGTGATATGGTATACACGATGTGTTATGGAAAGTTGATAATGGTATATTCTAGGTTTTGAGATCAGTTCATAATATATGGGGAGTCATTAAAATTATTTAGCAGCGCGGGCAGCTGCATGTGATTTAAAGAATCGATCTTTCTGGTGATTAAAGAAAATGGTACTGCTATTCTAGTAATTTGGCAAGGTATATGGTCCAAAAGGACAAGGTAATGTAAACTGATAATATCCAGTGGTATGGTGGTATTCTCTTGTTGGATCGACTATAATAATTGAGTCGTTGATGGCATAGTGAAATTTCTGAATGGCTTTCGTGGTATGAATGGACGCTTGATGTGCGTTATGTATTCGTACGGTGGAGTACGGAATCAGGCATAGTGATTCATGTGTTATATATGTGTTGGAGACTTGAAGTTCTCGTTAGTCCGCCTATGCGGTGGTTGAATATCATGTGTATCGACACTGTTTTGTGATTATCGAAAATTAGAAGCTCTAGTGGCTTTTTCTCTCGGCTTGAGATGACGAATTTGGATTATGATACTTGATTGCTGGCTGGTCATCATTGGGCCAGGTTATCTAGACTATGATGGTATGGCACAAATTGTGTAGCAGAGTGCATCAGAGTATGCTCCAGCGGGGTAGTTGTACCTCAGGACCAGCAGACGGCTGGTGGGTATTGCTTGTTCGGTTGGGCCTTCGTGGCGGATATCAGTGCAGAGGTTTCTATCGTTGATTTGGTTCTGGTATTGAGTAACTTTGTCGGATGCGGTTCTTATGGCCAAACTTGAGGCTATATATGTTTATTATGATGAGCAACTTGACTCGACGCGTATTCATTTGACGAGGGTTACTTGGATCGGGTGGCACGCCGCCACAGGTATGGTATCTAGATCGGGTGGCACGCCGCCACGGGTATGTCATTGGAGCGGGTTGCACGCCGCAACAGAATATTGTGAAAATATAGCTAGTTATATGCTACCTGGTATACAATACCTCCTGGCTTCTGAGGAAGAGTCTGTATTGAGTATCGCTTGGCGAATGGCACATCGGTTGTGTTCTTTCAGGATTTGATAGCATACGTTAATTGTTTCACCGTGAGTGAGATTGATTGCTTGGGTTCAGACCTAAATATGTGTGTGGCTGATCGTTTTGAGCTTGGTAAATTGGGGTGCTTCATGAATAATAATGTTTGGATAAAATCATGAATCGTGGCAAGGCCGCGTAATGTTATGACCTCTCGAGGAGGATTCAGGTACTTTATTTCTATAATACGAGACGCGGTCTCAGTTCTATATTATGATGGCACAGAGGGATTAAATTGCGGCTCTATTTGCTGGAGACAGTTGTCATGAATTGAGCTGTCATGATTCGAGTGTGTGCATACGTTTCTATTTGAGCCTATGTTGTGCTCGTCGTGGCTTAGGCCGGTGTTGAGGTGTCTTATCACCAGTGAGGTGTGTTATAATCGAAATGGTCGTTGGAGCCAATGATGAATACGAGCATATTAGATCTTAGCTTGTTAGAAAGGTAAAAATCAAGATTTGGGTCCGAAATCTGTTGTGGTATCAGTTAAAAGTGAAATGGATTTATGAATGGTTGACCTGAGAGATGGGTTCGATATATCGCGTGTTTGGTTGCCGTGGGCATGATATGAAGGCGTTGGAACAAGACTCTATCTAATAGAAAAGGTTTTTCAGCTAGTATTTGGTGATTGTGGCCAGTTGTTGTGATTAGAGACTATCGTCTCGAGTGATTGGGTTGTGTGATACATCATATGATCTCACCCGGAGTAGTGAATATGGGTTATTGTAGTGGATTCAAGTGTATCCTGAGTATAGGCATGGGATTAGCAATTGGCATATGATTTCAGAGAGTACAATGTGCTTTATGGTTAAGATGGTCTGTGAAATTTTGACTATATGGTGTTTTCGGACTTATGTGAGATAAGGGTGACGTATGATCGCCCTAATATATGCTTGGTAAGGTCATTCAGCTATTGGGTTGCTTCTAGTACAACTCTGAGTACGCTCGAGGACGAGCGATTGTTTAAGTTGGGGAGAATGTGACGACCCGGCCCGTCGTCACGAGAATTACCACCCCGTTATATTGTGAATGCATGTTTGATGATTTTATATCAGTGTTAGAGTCTATCGGGTGAGCTAGGAGTGAAATGGGATTTAAAATGAGGCATATAGCCTTTGTGAAGGAAACTTGAATAAGGAAAGTCAACCCGGAGTTGACTATTTGGTTAGAGGGCTCGGAATCGGATTCGATGATTCGGTTAGTTCCGAAAGGTGATTTGTGACTTAGGGGAGCGATCGAAATTGAATTTGGAGACCCGGTGTAGAAATAGTCTTGAATTGGCTAAGGTTGAATTTTGGCGAAATCCGAACGGTAGGTGATATTTTGATCCGGGAGTCGGAATGGAATTCCGACAGTTGCAGTAGCTTCGTTAGGTGATTTTGGATGTGCCTGCAAAATTTCAGGTCATTCGGACGTCGTTTGGTCGGGTTTTTGATTGAATGTGCAATTTGGAATGTTTTAAGGAATTTAGGCTTGAATTCGATGCGAATTATGAGTTTTGATGTTGTTAGACGTGTTTTGAGGATTGGAGCAAGTTCGAATAAGGTATTAAGATGTGTTGGTGTGTTTGGATGGGGTCCCGGGGGCCTCGGGGTGTTTTCGGATGGTTAAACGGAAGAAAATCATGGAAATTGCAGGTTGAAGAGTCTGGTTC
>JASVEL010009125.1:0-32239 GCA_032618575.1 Nicotiana noctiflora | reverse complement strand
CATTGGAGATCCGTCCCATGTATTAGACTTCAGTACCATTCAGCTTGATGGTGATCTATCCTATGATGTGGAGCCTATTGCTATTTTGGGTCGCCAAGTAAGGAAGTTGAGGTCGAAGGAGATTGCATCAGTTAAGGTTCAGTGGAGAGGTCGACCCGTGGAGGAGGCTACTTGGGAGGTTGAGCAGGAGATGCGGAGCAGATACCCTCAGCTATTTGAGACTTCAGGTATGTTTCTTGACCCGCTCGAGGATGAGCGTTTGCTTAAGAGGGGGAGAATGTGACGACCCGGCCCGTCGTCACGGGAATTACCACCCCGTTATGTTGTAATTACATAATTCATGCTTTTATATCAGTGTTAGAGTCTATCGGGGAAGTTAGGAGTGAATTGAATTGAAAATGAGGCATATAGCCTTTTTGAAGGAAACTTGAATAAGGAAAGTCAACCCGGAGTTGACTATTTAGTTAGAGAGCTCGAAATCGAATTCTGATGATTTGGTTAGTTCCGGGAGGTGAATTGTGACTTAGGGAGCGATCGAAATTGAATTATGAGGTCCGGTGTAGAAATAAGCTTGAATTGGCTAAGGTTGAATTTTGGCGAAATCCGAACGGTAGGTGAGATTTTGATCCGGGGGTCAGAATTGAATTCCAACAGTTGCAGTAGCACCGTTAGGTGATTTTGGAGGTGCCTGTAAAATTTCAGGTCATTCGGAGGTCGTTTGACCGGGTTTTTGATTGATTGTGTAATTCGGAATGTTTTAAGGAATTTAGGCTTGAATTCGATGTGAATTATGGGTTTTGATGTTATTAGACGTGTTTTTAGGATTGGAGCAAGTTCGAATAAGGTATTAAGATGTGTTGGTGTGTTTGGATGAGGTCCCGGTGGCCTCGGGGTGTTTTCGGATGGTTAATCGGGAGAAAAACATGGAAATTGCAGGTTTGAAGAGTTCTGGTTCTGTTGTTTTCGCTCCTGCGGAAATGGGGGCGCAGGAGCGGAAAATGAGTGCAGAAGCACTGGGGTTCGCTGAGGCGGATCCTGGTCCGCAAGGGCGGCACCGCAGGTGCGAAAGGAAAGACCGCGGAAGCGGTCTGGGCTCGTTATGGGAGGATCCGCAGAAGCGGAAGACTTGTCGCCTAAGCGAGTCCGCATGAGCGGACTCTGATGCGCAGAAGCGGTAAGGCTCGCAGGAGCGGAAGGGGATTCGCAGGAGCGGTCTCGCAGGAGCGAGACCTGGGCCGCAGAAGCGGAGCTGGGCGGCTAGGAGTGTTTTCGCAGAAGCGACCATTTGGTCGCAGAGGCGGCCTCGCAGAGGCGGATTTTGGTCCGCAGAAGCGGAAATCGCGCCTGTGTTAAAAATAACAGAAGAGTTAAAATTTCATAAGTTGCAAAACATTTGGGGCTCGGTTCTTGGAGGCGAATTGGGCGAGAAATTTCTGGGAGATCACCGGGTTATCGTCGGAGGTGAGTTTTATGGTTCCTTTACGCGTTTTTATCATGAAATCCTTGGTTAAATCCCTGTAAATGGAAGATTAAAGGTGCGTTTGAGCCCTAGGCCTAAATTAAAGAAAAACACTGATTTGAGTGGGCAAATGGAGTCCAATATTGGTAAATTTTATATGCCTAGACTCGTATCGAGATGAGGACTCCGAATATGTGATTTTTGTAATTTTTCGACAAGTGTACCAAAAGTCGGGTTTTGACAACTTGTGAGTTTTGATATAAATTAGGTTATTTCGAATGAATTTCGTGAAATTAGCGTATATTGATGCATTCTCTATGATTTTGAGCAGATTTGGCACCCGAGGAGATAGATTTGCGAGGCAAGCACAAGGCGGATTGAAGCTTCTACCGGTTCGAGGTGAGTGGTAGTAGTAAACAATGTACTGAGGGTTTGAAACCCCGTACTAGCACTTCACAGGTGCTATATTGAGATGAGACACGCGTTCTATGACGGGCGTGGTGACATTGTGATTGGGGGTTCGGACTTAGTCCTTCCCGGCTAATGGAATACTGTGTTGTATGACTGTTACTGAGATTATAACTGTACAATTGGGCTAATAGCCATGTTTGGGGCCTAGTGCCGATCTGTAGAGCATTAGGGAACCTATAGAGCTAGGTGACCCTTATATCATGTTGGAAACATACACTCAGTCGTAACTCTAGCTGTATAGCATAATATGAGCCGTACTAGATGTGTACATTGAGGGAGATTATTTAGGGTGGAATTCCCTGTTATAGCTGAGTGGGCCTGAAAGGCCAAGTCTATATTGACTGGGATAGGGTCGAGGACCCATTATGAGGTATTATATATATATATACCTATATTGGATCGGGCTGCACGCCGCAGCAGTATATATATTGGATCGGACTGCACGCCGCAGTAATATACATGTAATATACATGTAATATACATGTGGGACGGACTGCACGCTGCAGTATTATTGCGCTTGGGCTGCAGGAGCCCCTTCGAGGTCTGAGTCTGCACACATTCTCAGTGAGCACTGGTGTATATTATGGGATCGGCCTGCGCGCCGCAGCAGTATAAATATATATACATATATATATATTGTACATATATATATTGGATCGGACTGCACGCCGCAGTAATATTTGTGTGGATCGTGCTGCACGCCGCAGTATTATAGTGCTTGGGCCTAGGGAGCCCCTCCGAAGTCCGTATACACCCCCAGTGAGCGCCGTCGACGTTAAATGGAGCGGGCTGCGCGCCGCAGGCGGTATATGTATTGGAGCGGGCTGCACGCCGCAGCATTATACTTAATCATATCCTACTATCTACTTAAATACTTATACATTATAGACATAAGTATGTGTCTTTATATGTTGAGATGGCCGTACACCGTAGGGGTACGAGTGAGCGTTGGTTCAGTGTGGAATCTTGTAGAGATAAACGTAGATTGGAGGTTAGAGTACTACTATAGTGATGACGTACCTGTGAGGGTTGCCTTAGAACTGCTAAGTGATAGCACAGGAGTTCTTACCTTCAGTTATTATTTATTATTGTTACTCACTGAGTTGAAATATACTCACCCCACTCCCCTGCACTTTCTGTGCAGATCCACAGGTGCCCGAGAGCAGTTGAGACATTGTAGCTGCCGATCCTTGTCTACTTTTGCGGAGATTACGAGGTAGCTGCCAGGCGTCCGCAGAGCTTGTTTTCTCCTTCTTTATCATCTTGTTGATTTCCTATTTGCCTAGACTTGATTGTATTAGGATGCTATTCTGTAGAGGTTCAGTCTCGTGACACCACGATATGTTTGGGATCGTATTTTGTATGTTTTACGTTTCGGTTATCACCTGATATGATCATTTACTGTTTAAGTTTAATTTGATTAATAACTGGCTGGGTTAAGGGATAATATGGTCGGGCTTGCCTAGCATTGTGTTGGGCGCCATCACGACCAGGGTTTGGGTCGTGACATAGAATTACTTTCCAAGATTGACTTGGTTTTTGTTTCCTAGAGTTTTACCTTTTCCTATGTTAGTTGGACTTGTTATCCAAAGTAGTTTAGGACTTTATTTCCTTATTTTAAGTACAATTTCGTGACCCCCTCTATATAAAGGGGTATCTTCTTTGTTTTTAGGGAGATTATTCAGATTATTATCAATAAAATTTGTGAGATTTTTCTTGCACTCTTGTGTGTGGCTACTCTTGGATTTATTCTTCAGCCTTCAAGACTCAACTTAAGGTGGTAAGATTAAACCTTTTTTGAAATCTTAGATCACTTCTAGGTATTCAAGAAAGGTAATAAGTTTTGGCTTATTGTTGTTCTTGTTATTCTAAAGGGTCGGGTTTTCACAATCTATTTCTTGTTTTTAATTCTCTACCAAAGACGATTAGTTCTTTGTTAGCTAATTGTTGTTGTTAGGATTCAACTTCAAGAATAGACTTCTTGAATTCAAGAAACTCTTTCTTGAATTCAATCTATCTTAAATTTTTGTCTTTTTTCGTTTCTTTATTTTCTTATAGTTTCTGCACATTTCTTGTTTTTCTTTAGTTATTCTTGAATCCCAATCGTGTTGTTATTAATACGTGTACTAAAGTAAGGGTACAACTCAGACGTAAGGATGAAGGCGATGCCAGTTAAGACCTTGTGTCCTCTCTAAGAGGACGTCGATCACTTTTTGTACTTTTTATAACTATTTCAAAGAAGGGCCCCCCTATATAAAGAGGACCTTCCCATTGTAAAAAGTCATCATTATGATTCTTGAATAATATCACTTTCTCTCATTCTCTCTTTATCTCTGTCTCCAACAAATATCTTCTCTTGAGTTCATATTATCAACATATAATATTAGATCTACAACGATAACATCATTTTTGCATCTCTAGGTCTATTATATTTGATTGCGATTTACCCTTTCATATTTTGATTGTTTTCTAGCTTACAAAATATATTGTTAACTTTTGAGCCAAACAATTTGGTGTCGTCTGTGGGGATTCCGAGAATCAAAATCATAGTATCCACCTAGAGATCAACCAACTACCTTTCTCTACCGCACAAAAAAAAAAAGATGGCCGAAAATAATACTAGATCGAAAGCTATAGTGGGTGTCATGATCACGGCAACCTATGCCTTATAAAAGGACAATGCCGTCAGCAAATATAACCCTAGTATTTCATACGGGATCGAATCCTCAGAGATTTAACCTATCAACTACTATCTTCAAAACCTTAATCTTCCGAATCAGCTTCCCAAATATTCAAATATCCTTTTGAGTGCTTCTTAACAACTACTTTTGCAAAGAACTAAATAACTGAAAAATAACTAAATATATTGTAAACAAGAATGAGAACGACTAAGGTAATGATTTCCCCTATTGATGGAATCCCTTCTGTTTATACTCATACAAATTTATCAATATCTCTCTATCAATCATGAACAATAATCCTACCATAAATCTCTGCCGAATAATCGCATTAATTTATTATTTCACTCTTCCGAGTTACACTAGCTTGCTTAAGTTATCACAATTCACTTTAGATTACACTCAAGGTTTTGTTATTCCTAATCCCACCTTTAAACCCGCAATTATAGATCCCTCTAATAATCTAGCAGTGGTGTTGTTCAACAATAACCTAAATATGTATTCTTTTCTAAGTCATGTACACTAAATAGGCACAGCTAATTAAGGATCCTGTCAATTAACTACAACAAAAATGAAGTTGAACAAATAGAGATTAACTAACAATTTGTATTCATATAAATCAGAATTTTATCAACCAATAGGTTCCATCAAAAACTTAGATAGGAATTTAGCTACTAATAACTATGAAAACAAAAGCTAGAATAGAATTCATGATGGAAATTCAAAAGAAAATTAAGAGAGATGTTTAGAGAATTCTCACGCTAGTTTCCTTGCAAAAGTACTCAAAAATACAACGATTGCCTCCTTTGGGCGAATCCTAAGGTTTTATCTAGGGTTTAGGTAATTAAAATCCCATTTTTACACTTTATTCCTTCAATTTTATGCCTCTCACCGCGGTTCTGCTGCGGTTGCGGTAGAACCGCTACCAAATCAACTCTTTGAATCTCAGAACTTTCAGCAGACCGCAGTAGAACCGCGGTAGAACAGTGATTCTGAATCTTCAGGGCTGTTCCAGCATGGCTTCCATGATTTTTGAATAAATGGCCCTTTTCTTCTACTTTTGACTCCAAAATTGCTCCTTATCCTTTCTTAACCATTTTGTACCTACAATTCATAAAAAAACACTAATAAGAGCATTTTGTCATCATATATAGTATCAAAACAACTTAAGAATGTGATTATTTAGGGCATGAATATAGTAAAATTCACCTATTATCAACACCCCACACTTAAACCTTTGCTCTTCCTCGAGCAAATTTAATCACACTTCTAGGCCTAAATTCTCAATGTCTTACCCCAAAATATATCACACAAGCTACTATCGATGATTAACCTAAGCAATGTACAATCCTTACTCAATCGCAAACTCTCATGCCAAGACACATTATTGCTCACTCTAATTACTCTAACAGACTTGAAGACTTCTTCTTCCTGAGTCACATGCCCTCACAATACAAAATCTGAGAGAAGTTCCACACACATAAAATATACAACAAGGAACTATATATAAAAAGAATTCACTCACTATCAGCAAAGAGCATTCATATGCCACACAGACACACCACAAACTTGCCCCTAGTGTAATACTCTACTAATCGAGCCATTCAGTCAAAGATCAAGAGGTCTTTAAAGGTTGTAATGTAGGCTACGGGACGGGTAGGATACTTTTGGATATAGTGGCTAACCTCCCTAAGCACTTTTTAATACCAAACTTCCTTTTTGTGTCACCTTTATGCTCAACCCAACCATTCTTCCACATTTTGATTTACTTGTAATCCCCATTTTTCTTTTAGGTGCAACTGGCTTCATCTCTATTTTTGTTTTTTTAAAATTTTTTTATGAACATTTACTATACAAATGCCAATTCACCAATTCTACCATTCATTATTGATTCACTTTTTTCACTACTCCCTAACCCCACACTTTCACTTTTGCATATTCATTAACAATTCAAGTTCTTCTAGGAGGTAAGGTTTAATAATGTATTTATTCAACATAGATATTGTGAACATTATAGGGTTATCAAAGAACATGCATAAGGCTCAAAGGGGTTAACTATGATATTATGTACAGGTGGATTCACAGTTTTTGTTATGGGGTTGCATAAATAAATGCCTCTATCATCTCTAAAACTAAACGACTTCTATTTCACTTTGTAAACACACAGGGCAAGTTCTAGGTATCATATGTAAACACATAATGCAAGTATAAACCTCACTCACACTTAGCATGCAACTCATTTCGAATTAGTTCATCAACAAAGTCATACAAGTGTTCAAGCAAGCCAAATTGTGCAAAATTAAGGCATATCTTAGAATCTACAATCAAGATTAGATGACTTACTCTAAAGTTCCTTTTAGCTATTGCAAGTGTGCATATTCGGGGTTACATATTAACCTTCACCCATCTAAACCTAAAACTAGAAAAAGAAAAATCTACCTAACCCGGTTCAAGACAAACCCTTGGAAAAGAACCGTGGTCAAAAGAAAAACCAAGGGGGAGATAATACACTACCTAAGAAAAAGAAAAATAAAAACAAAAAAATCTACATGGACTAATTCCCTCAAGAGTATTGTTCTAGTAGTCCGTCATCAGGAAGAGTACTGTCCAAGTAGTCCGTCATCAGGAAGATTTCTCTACTTTTGTTTTTCGGTTTTTATGATTTTTTAATTTTTTTTATTTCGACTTTGACCCTCAGGAAACCCGTCGACAAGTATCCATCGTCGGGCCAAGCCAACTAATATTAAACTACTTACTCTAATATATACAAACCAAATTATATTATACACAATTATACAATCCACAACATACAAATAGAGTAAGTCTCCCACCCCACACTTAAAGTTATGGCATGTCCCCATGTCAATATAAACAAAATAAAGAATAGAGGGGTAAGAAGACTTCCCTGAGACTCAATTAGAGTCTAAGACAATGTCGGGGTCGACGTGGCATGCTCGCCCCAATGCTCTAAACCAAGCCATAAATCGACTCTCAGACCTCGACTGTCACTAGGACATCGCATCCATGCGTGTGTGCAAACCATCCACGAAAGAGCAGAGATCCACCACTTCTTCTTCCAAAGACCTTAGCATAGGTCTCATACACTGCAATCTTGAAAGGCTAGCTCCAGAATGTGTGCGCCTAGACAAATCCACACTGTTTGTGGACCTCCTAGACTCGGCAACCGGGACAGGGTCATCATCTTCATCATCAATGTCTATTGGGTCGCTGGTACCTTGTCCCACCCTAATACCCGAGGCCTTGAATGGGGCTTTTATGGCAAGTCGCCATTAGTTGGTAAGGTGGGTGTATGGTGCATTAAGCAGAGTGTAGTGACCAAGGAAGGGAAATAGAATCCCTTTAACTTCAGAGGGCCCCTAAGTATTATCTCATCACTGATTATCCTGGCAGCATCAAACTCCTTTTGGGGTGACAAAACAACAAGTTAATACCGCCCTTTTAAAGTTGACATCTGTGGTGTTACTTGAAGAGAGGAACTTGTTGCAAATCACAGTAAGCCAACATTTGGCCAAGTGCGTGAAGGAGGTGGAGTTGAGTGTTATTTGGTCCTTTATCCATAGAGGACGCCCACCTACGCACAAGGCCTCAATCATAATCTCCCAAGTGACACCTAGCCTATCGTGATAACAGTTCACATCACTACTGAATGGGGGAAATCTTAACACCTGCCGATACTGGGCACCTTGGCATAGACATACTTGCCCCGAACGAACACCTCCCTGGCCATGTGGAAGGTAGCGTTAGCATAAAACTCAAGTACCAACATTTTATTGACAGAGGTTGTGTCCTGGAACAAGAACTCCATATCCCGACGCCTTATATCCTCATACATATTTGGTTTCTCCACGAAGAGCCATCCGATCAATTGGAATTTCTTCCAGAAAAGCCTGTGTGGCTTTGGCATGAAAATCATCCTCAGCCACTTCCGAAGTAAAGCGGGACTCATCATAGGTTGGTCGCCTAGATGGCCCAGCTACTTGTCGCAATCATTTAGGTGCCATAGTCCTGCACATAAGAAGCTCACTATATAAAAATATGTTCATAACGATAGCCACTCGGATGGTTACTCAGACTTCACTACCCGATGACTACAAATAGACTCCTTCAATGCAATCATACCATGGCTACTAAACTCCCACAATTCTTTTCTATTTTTCACCACTTCCGGCATAATTTACCTCACACTTACACCTTCCAATATTAATCATATTTTACATAGCCACCATATACACATCATTCATCTATGACAACACAACCCCACACAATTATACATAACCTCCACAATTACAACAAACAAACCGAACTTGGGCATAAAATACCTCACAATTATTCAACATAATGCCAACACATGGCTCAAACTTTTCATTACAACACAAAAACATAATCGTGGGTCTCCACACCACCAAATTAACATCACAATTAAACAATCATGGAGAGCCCACCAATTCTAGCACCAATAATATCAAAAACAACATATACAACAATGGCAATCTTAAAATAGGGCAATAATTCATGTTTTACACTAAGCCTAGATAGGGTTTAAGTAAAAAATAAAAATTAAATTAAATTACACTACCTAAAACTAAAAAGAAATAAAGAAGAGAGAAAAATACATGCTTGAAGAGATGAGAAGGAAATTGGTGATGGAGGTGGGTTGAGGGGGAAGTGAAGGAGGAAGAAGAAGAGAGAAAGTAGGAATTTGTGTAGAGAGAGGGAGGAGAAAATTGGAGTGGGGGAGACTGTTATGTGTAAAAAATGAGGGAGGGTTTAGTTTAGGGTATGTTATAAGGGGGGGATTAAAATAAAAAAATATTATTTGACAGACTTACCTGGGCCACTCGCGGTTCTACCGCGATCGTGGTAGACCCGCGAGTAGTGAGTTTCAGAGAGGGCATTTGACCGCGGTTTCACCGCGGTAGAATGCTTTCACTGATTCTTACGCCTGGCAGCGGTATAATCTTTTTATTTTTTATTTTTTATTTTTTTTATTTTTATACTCTAAACTATAAGAGCTACAATTACAACAATTTAAGAGGTCCCACGTAGCGCCTGATTTAACGTCACGGCACGACTCATCTTAGCACATTTAAGGCTCGCTCGACCTTTGTGGATCATTCAAATACAGCTCAGACTTCTGCTTGGGCTCGTCCATGACCATGTACAATTTTAACCGCTGACCATTGACTATAAATGTGCGAGAGCTATCTTCATTACCAACTTCCACAGCTCCGGACGGAAATACTTCAATCACACGAAATGGTCCAGACCACTTTGATTTCAGTTTACCCGGGAACAATCATAATCTTGAGTTATAAAGTAATACCTTGTCCCCAGACATGAATTTTCGCTCCATGATGTTTTGGTCATACATCCGCTTCATCCTCTCCTTATATAACCTCACGCTTTCAAAAGCCAAATATTGGAACTCTTGTAACTCATGTAATTCAGTGACTCTTGTTGTGCCCTCATCTTCCAAGTTAAGATTTAGTTGTTTTAGTGCCTACCATGCTTTATGTTCCAATTCAACCGGTAAGTGACAAGCCTTCCCAAACACCAACTTGTATGGTAACATGCCAATTGGTGTCTTGAAAGCTGTCCTATAAGCCCATAACACATCATCAAGCTTCCATAACCAGTCAGTCCTTGTGGCGTTCACTGTTTTTGTCAATACGCTCTTAATTTCTCTGTTGGACACTTCAACTTGTCCACTGGTTTGTGGGTGGTATGGAGTAGCTACCTTATATCGCACATCATATTTCTTCAGCAATTTTTCAAAGGCCCGATTACAAAAGTGAGTGCCCCCGTCGCTTATGATTGCCTGCTGTGTCCCAAAGCGAGTGAATATGTTTTTCTTGAGAAACCAACAACCACCTTAGCATCATTGGTTGGTAATACTACAGCTTCTACCCATTTGGACACATAATCTACAGCAACAAGAATATACTTATTATCGTAGGAGCTAACGAAGGGACCCATGAAGTCTATCCCCTAGACATCAAATACTTCCACCTCCTGGATTGGGTTCATGGGCATCTCGTGATGCCGGGAGATGTTCTCGGTGCGTTGACATTCATTACATCTTTTTACCCACAAGTGCGCATCTTTAAACACTGTTGGACAGAAAAACCCAGCCTCTAGCACCTTAGCTGCTGTCCAGATTCCTCCAAAATGACCACTATATGCCAAAGAATGACAAGACTGCAAGACAGAAGATTGCTCGATCTCGGGGAGACATCTCCGGATCATGTTATCAAGGAAAATTCTAAACAAGTAGGGTTCATCCCAATAGTACAGTTGGCTTTCACGAATGAATCTTTTCCTCTAGACCGTAGACAGGTCGTGAGGAACAATACCACTGGCCAGGTAATTAGCATAATCTGCATACCATGGCGCTTCAAGAAGAGTGGTAGTGAGCAACTACTTGTCTAGAAAGGTTTCTAGGATTTATTCACTTTTTATAACATTTTCAGCTCTTTCAAGTCGTGATAAATGATCATCGACTTGATTTTTAGTGCCCTTGCGATCACGAACTTCAATATCGAACTTTTGCAGTAGCAGCACCCAATGAATCAGGTGGGTCTTAGAGTCCTTTTCAATTAAATTTCTAAGTGCGACATGGTCAGTGTATACAATTACCTTAGATCCTATCAGATAGGACCTGAACTTGTCAAAAGCAGACACTACAACAAACATCTCCTTTTCCGTCACTGTGTAATTTAGCTGGGCTCTGCTTAGTGTTCTACTAGCATAGTAGATTGGATGCATCAACTTGTCCTTCCGCTCGCCCAGCATTGCCCCCACCGCATAGTCACTAGCATCACACATAAGTTCAAATGGTTGCTCCAGTTGGGGGCAACAATGATTGGTGTTGTGACCAGCCTCTTCTTCAATTCCTCAAAAGATATCCTGCAATCATCAGAAAATACAAAAGAGTGATCTTTTTCTAGTAACTTACAGAGGGGGTTGGCGATTTTGGAGAAGTCTTTAATGAACCTCTGATAGAAACCGACATGTCCAAGAAAGCTTCTAATGGCTTTGACTGAAGTTTGTGGAGGCAGCTTTGCAATGACATCAACTTTTGCTCGATCAACCTCTATCCTTTTGCTTGATACCCAGTGCCCCAAGACTATTCCTTCTTATACCATGAAATGGAACTTTTCCCAATTTAGAACTAAGTTAGTCTCGATGCACCGTTTCAACATGCGCGTCAGATTGACCAGGCATTCCTCAAACAAATTCCCTACCATCGAGAAGTCGTCCATAAATACCTCCATAATATCCTCCATCATGTCAGTAAATATGGCCATCATGCACCTTTGGAATGTGGCAAGTGCATTGCATAGGACAAATGGCATCCTCCGGAAGGCATAAATGTCGTATGAGCATGTGAAGGAGGTCTTTTCTCTATCCTCGGGGGCAATGGAGATCCGATTGTACCCTGAGTACCCATCTAAGAAACAAAAGTGTGACCTCCCTAGCAATCGATCAAGCATTTTGTCACGACCCTAGCTTACCAATAGTGAACCTGTCACGACGGCACCCAGTCCCCGCGACTAGGCAAGCCTAACACGATGCAAAATATATAAGTTTATGAACATTAAATAAGAAAATAGCGGAAAACGATATAAAAGGAATGTAATTAGTGCCGCTTGGCACATACACTCATCAACCACACCATATGGCATACCACCAAGACCCGAAATCCCACTGGTCACACGACAAAAAAGGAAAAATACAACTATGACTCTATACATCAAGAGTATCTAATAACAAAGAAATGAGGGAAAATAACTAGTATCACTATCAGAATAGAAGGAGGGCCTCCGGATCTACGGACGTAGCAAATCATACCTCGAGGTCTCCGAATGTGCTGCTGAATCACCTAGGATGAGCCTGTCTTGATGTACCTGGATCTGTACAACAAAAGTGTGCAGAAGAGTAGCATGAGTACACCACGGCGGTACTCGGTAAGTGCCAAGCCTAACCTCGATGGAGTAGTGACGAGGAAGGTCAGGGCCCTACCGAGAGAACAATAACATAATGATCAAAACAGTAATAAGCAGGAATAAGTAAGAATGAATGTGAAATAACAACAATAAAGTAATTACTACAACCGACTACGATTAACTAACTACAGGTGACCAACACAACATAAACTCAAACCAGCAAGTCAAGGACCTGTGGGAATTGAACCCACAGTCCCACTCTATAATCAACAACCCAGGAGCTACGAGAATTTAACCCTCAGTCCCAATATCAGTATCGTTGGGTCTCCAGGAATCGAACCCACAATGCGTGTCTCAATATCTCAGGATATGTCTTAATATCTCAGTATCTCTGGGAATCGAACCCACAGTCCATATCTCAATAATATATCAATAAACTCTGGGTCTCCGGGAATCGAACTCGCAGCCCTTGGATCTCCAGGAATCGAACCCGCAGTCCACAAACAATACCAGTCCGGGTCTCTGGGAATCGAACCCACATCCCTGGGATCTCCGGGAATCGAACCCGCAGTCCACCAACACAACAAATAAAGAAACGCACAGAGAAAATATAATATGCTTAACTACAACTTTACCAAAAACTAGTGCCAACAATTATCAAGGAGTTCAAGTAAGACAATTAGGCAATTAGACGAATAAACCCTATCTAATCATGCTTTCCTAACGAACACCAGGTAAATGTCACAATTTAATCAACTAAGAATAGAAATATCACAAATTGGACAATTCAAGTAAAGTGAATTACAACAACCAGTGCATGTACACGCCCGTCACCTCGCGTACAAGGTATTTAAACTATCACATAATATCCTAGGGGTGAAGGTTCCCCCACACGAGGTTAGACAAGCCACTTACCTTGACTCCGGTACAAAACCGCTAAGAGACAACTCTCTTGCCGCGAATATCGGCCTCCACAGGTGTAGTATCTGATAAAAATCAATAGAATTAGATCAAAATAGGTCAATTGGGCATTACCCAATCGAAACAATTCAAAATACACCAAAAACCAGAAGTTGCCAAAACCCAAATTTCGGTACGCTTCTCAAAAAATTACGAAAGTTATATATTCGGGTTCCTTATCTCAACACGAGTCCATGCATATAAAATTTATCAAAATCGGACTCCATTTGCCCATTCAAATCAATGATTCTCTATAATTTAGGCCTAGGGCTAAAAACCCCCCATTAATCCTCCATTACCAGTGAAATACTCAAGGATTTCATGATAAAATAACGAAATTAGGCCAAGAAACTTACCCCCGATGATTACCCGATGATATCCCAGCGATTTCCAGTCAATATCTTCTCCTAGGACTCAAAAATGGAGGTTTTGTGTAAATGGGTCGCGGATGAACTATTCTGGTTTGTACTATATCTGACTGGATGTTTACTCTTTGCATTTGCGTCCGTCCCCACGTGTCCGCGAAGCTTTGCCAGAACTGACCCTTCGCGAATGCGACGCGTTTCACGCGTTCGCGATGAAGAAAATCCTCAGCCTTCAAATTTGAACTACGCGAACGCGACACGCTCATCGCGAACGCGATGCTTCTCAAACCCCCACCTATGCGAACGCGACCTTCAGTACGCGAACACGATGACCATCTAGACCAGACCTTCATGAATGCGGCTCAGGCCTCGCGAATGCGAAGGCCAATGCCCTGCTGCACTGCTGCTGCAATTTTCTGTAGTTTTCATGATTCAAAAGTGCCCGGATGATGGTCCGGATTCATCCGAGGCCCCCGGGACCCCAACGAAAACCACCAACATACTCCAAAACATGACACAAACTTGTTCCAATCATAAAAACATGTCCTTAAACGCAGAAAACATCGAATTATAGCGGATTCAAGCCTAAGTTTTCATCTAAACTTCCGAAATCAACATTCAAGCAAAAACCCGACCAAACGACGTCCGAATGACCTAAAACTTTGCAGACATATCCTAAATCACATAACGAAGCTAAAACAATTGTCAGAATTCCATTCCGACCCCCGGATCAAAATCTCACCTATCGTTTATATTTTGCCAAAATTTCAAACTTTGGCATTTCAAGCCTAATTGAGCTACAGACCTCCAAAATACATTCCGAATGCGCTCCCAACCCCAAAATCACCTAACGGAGCTAATGGAACCATCAGATTTCTGTTCCGAGGTCATCTTAACATTGTTCTGAATACGGGCCATTTTTTTCAACTATAAAGCTCCTATTTAGGGACTACGTGTTCCAAAACATTCCAAATTCCAGAACCGACCCTCCCGGCAAACCACAATAGCAGAAATGAACTTAGGGGAACAGTTAAATTGGGGATCGGTGCATAAATTTCAAAAACAACTGGTCGGGTCGTTACATCTTCCCACACTTACAGATTCGTTCGTCCTCGAATGAGCATAGAAAACATACCTGGAGTGTTGAAGAGATGAGAATATTGGTTGCGCATATCCTGCTCGGTCTCCCAAGTCGCCTCCTCGGCCGGCTGACCCGGCCACTGGACCTTTACTGAAGCGATGTTCTTTGACCTTAGCTTCCTGATTTGCTTGTCCAGGATGGCCACTGGCTCCTCAACATAAGACAGATCCTCGTCTAGCTGAACAAAAGTGAAATCCAACACGTGTGACGGGGTATCTCAGGAGCATAGAGACATGAAATACGGGATGGACTCCGGCTAGGCTAGGAGGTAAGGCCAACTCATAAGCAACCTCTCCAACATGCCTCAAAATCTCAAAAGGACAAATAAATCTAGGACTCAGCTTCCCTTTCTTCCCAAACCTCATAATGCCCTTCATGGGCGAGACTCGAAGCAGAACCCGCTCGCCAACCATAAAAGCCACATCGCGGACCTTCTTGTCCACATAACTCTTCTGTCTAGACTGGGCTGCACGAAGCTGTCCTGAATCACATTGACCTTGTCCATTGCATCCTGGACCATATCAGTACCTAGCAGTCTGGCCTCGCTCGGCTCGAACCAACCCACGGGAGACCTACACCTCCTACCATATAGAGCTTTGTACGGTGCCATCTGAATACTGGACTGGTAGCTATTGTTATAAGCAAACTCCGCTAGTGGCAAGAAATGATCCCATGAACCTCCAAACTCAATCACGCATGCACGGAGCATATCCTCCAAAATTTGAATAGTGCGCTCGGACTGGCCATCAGTCTGGGGGTGAAACGCTGTGCTCAGCTCCACTCGAGTGCCTAACTCCTGTTGTACGGCTCTCCAGAACCGTGAAGTGACTTGAGTGCCTCTGTCTGAAATAATGGAAACTGGAATACCATGCAGTCGAACTATCTCCCTAATGTAGATCTCCGCCAGTCGCTCCGATTAATATGTAGTGCTCACTGGTATGAAATGGGCGAACTTGGTCAGCCGATCCATAATAACCCAAATGGAATCAAACTTTCTAACAGTCCATTGAAGCCCAGATACAAAGTCCATGGTGATGCGCTCCCATTTCCAGTCTGGAATCTCAATCTGTTGCATTAATCCACCCGGACGCTGATGCTCATACTTCACCTGCTGGCGGTTGAGGCACCTAGAAACATAATCAACTATATCCCTCTTCATCCGCCTCCACCACTAATGTTGTCTCAAGTTTTGATACATCTTCGCGGCACCAGAATGGATGGAATACCGCGAGCTTTGGGCCTCTGCTAGAATCAGCTCTCGAAGATCATCTACATTGGGCACACAAATACGCCCCTGCATTCTCATAACTCCAACATCCCCAATGATAACATCTCGAGCATCACCACGCCGAACTCTATCCCGGAGGACAAGCAAATGAGGGTCGTCAAAGTAACGCTCCCTGATGCGGTCAAATAGAGAAGACCGAGAGACCACACAGGCCAGAACTCAGTTGGGCTTCGAAAGATCCAGTCTAACAAACTGCCTGGCTAAAGCCTGAATATCCATCGCCATAGGCCTCTCCGAAGCTGGTAGATATGCCAAACTTCCCAAACTCTCTGCCCAGCGACTCAAGGCATCAACAACTACATTAGCCTTGCCCGGATGATAAAGAATAGTAATGTCATAGTCCTTCAGTAGCTCCAACCATCTCCTCTGACGCATATTTAGGTCCTTCTGCTTAAGCAAGTGCTGCAAGCTCCAGTGATCAGTGTAGATCTCACAAGGAACCTCATACAAGTAATGACGCCAAATCTTCAAGGCATGAACAATGGCAGCTAGCTCCAGATCATAAACAGGGTAGTTCTTCTCATGTACCTTTAGTTGTCTGGATGCGTAGGCAATCACCCTACCGTCTTGCATCAATACTCCACCGAGTCCAACTCGTGAGGCATCACAATATACTGTATAGGACCCCGAACCTGTAGGCAACATCAAGATAGGGGCCAAAGTCAAAGCTCTCTTGTGCTTCTGAAAGCTCGCCTCACACTCCTCTGTCCACTAGAAAGGGGCACCCTTTTGGGTCAATCTGGTCATAGGTGCTGCGATCGAAGAGAACCCCTCTACAAAACGACGATAATAACCCGCCAAACCAAGAAAATTGCAAATCTCAGTAGCTGAGGAGGGCCTGGGACAACTCTGCACGGCCTCCACCTTCCTCGGATCCACTCGAATACCATCGCTCGACACCACATGCCCTAGGAATGCCACTGAACTCATCCATAATTCACATTTAGAGAACTTGGCATATAACTGCTTCTCCCTCAGAGTCTGAAGCACTATCCTTAGATGTTGCTCGTGCTCTTCCCGGCTCCGGGAATATACTAGAATATCTTCAATGAAAATAATTACGAACGAGTCCAGATATGGCCTGAACACACTGTGCATCAAATGCATAAAGGCTGCTGGGGCATTAGTCAGCCCAAAAGACATCACGAGGAACTCGTAGTGACCATATCGAGTCTTGAAGGCAGTCTTCGGGATATCTGGCTCCCTAATCTTCAGCTAATGATAACCAGAGCGCAAATCAATCTTAGAGAACACCTGTGCACCTTGTAGTCGGTCAAACAAATCATCAATACGTGGCAAAGGATACCTGTTCTTTACTGTGACATTGTTCAATTGACGATAGTCAATACACATACGCATAGAGCCGTCCTTTTTCTTCACAAACAACACAGGAGCACCCCAAGGCGAAAAACTGGGTCGAATGAAACCCTTACCCAATAACTCCTATAACTTATCCTTCAACTCCTTCAACTCAGGAGGAGCCATACGGTACGGTGGAATAGAAATGGGTTGAGTGCCCGGCAATAAGTCAATACCAAAATCAATATCTCTGTCGGGAGGCATGCCCGGGAGATCAGCTGGAAATACATCAAAGAAATCACGTACCACTGGAACGGAATCAAAAGAAGGAGTGTCAATATTGACATCCCTCACATAAGCTAAATAAGCAGCACACCCCTTCTCAACCATACACTGAGCCTTGAGAAAGGAAATAACACGGTTGGGGGTGTGATCTAGAGTACCACTCCACTCAATACGTGGAATGCCTGGGCATAGCCAGCATCACGGTCTTTCTGTGACAATCAAGAGTAGCATAATGGGGTGATAACTAGTCCATGCCCAGAATAATATGAAAATCGACCATCCTGAGCAACAATAGATCTGCTCTGGTCTCAAAACCACAAATGGTAACCAAACACGACCAATACACACGGTCCACAACCAAAGAATCTCCCACCGGGGTGGAAACATAAATTGGGGCACTCAAAGAATCCCGAGGCACACCCAGATGTGAAGCAAAATAAGAGAACACATATGAAAAAGTGGAACCAAGATCGAATAGAATCGATGCCTCTCCGTGACTAACCAAAATAATACCCGTGATAATAGAATCAGATGCAACAGCTGCAGCGCGATTAGGAATAGCATAAAATCTAGCCTGACCCCTCTCTCGAGGGCGGCCTCTAGCACCCTGATCCCCGCCCCTAGCTGGCTGGGCAGATGGGGTGGCAGTTGGGGCTGGAACAATGGGTTGCTGACTCTGGGAACCACGCTGAAGCTGCAAAGTCCGCGGAGGTGCTCCTCTCCTACGCCCAGGGTACTCACTAACCAAATGGCGAGTATCCCCGCACTCAAAACAAGCTCGGGAAGGACGCGGTGGCTATGACTGACCGACCTCGCCCCCGCTGGACTGACCCCTGGAGGTACCCTGCGTATGAGGTGCACTGGAAACTGGGGGAGCATAATAAGGCTCATGAGGTGCTGGTGGAAGAGCTGGAGTACTACCGGCTGCTGGCAATGCTGAATGAACTGGACGACCGGAATAACCCCTACTAAAACGACCGGCTGCTGAAGTGCGGGCACCAGAGAAATAGCCCGACTCACGAGACCTCTTGGCCTCCCTCTCTCCCCGCTCTCTAGGGAGCATACTCTCGATCCTCCTAGCAATGCTCACCGTCTGCTGATAAGGTATATCCATCTCCAACTCTCTGGCTATGCTGGATCGGATCGGCGGAATAAGGCCCTCAATAAATCTCCTCACCCTCTACCGGACCGTAGCTACCAAAGCCGGTGCATGCCTAGCTAGACGGGTGAAACTAATAGCATACTTCGATACTGACATGGAGCCCTGTCGCAACCACTCAAACTTCAATCACCAAGAATCCCTAAGGCTCTGGGGAATAAACTCCCTCAAAAACAGATTTGAAAACTGCGTCCAGGTCAACGAAGCGGACTCCTCCGGACTATCCAACTCATACGTGCGCCACCAATCATAAGCGGCCCCACGAAACTGAAAAGCAGTGAAGGAAACCCCGTTGGTCTCCACAATCCCCATGGTACGAAGAATACGATGACACTCCTCCGAAAAACCCAATGCATCATCTGAAGCCAAACGACTAAATACTGGAGGATCATATTTCTTGAACCTCTCCAATCTACGCTGCTCAACCTCGGAGGCAGCTGGCCCACCTTCGGGTTGTGCTGGGACGGCAGGAGGCATGACAATAATCTCTAAAACCTATCCCACTGGCACTTGCTGCTCAGGTGTAGCGGCTGTGGGAGTCTGGGCCCCTCCCCCGGCCTGAGATGTAGCTGCAGTGAGAGGAAGCAACCCTGCCTGAGCTAAAGTGGTGTACATACTCATGAACTTGACCAGGGTCTCCTAGAGTGCTGGAGTAGTAGCAGCTGTAGTCGGTGTACCAGGTGCCTGCGCTCCAACCTGATCCACCGGTGGCACCTCAACGGCAGCGCGTGCGGGTGCTGTGACCGCACCTCGGGCACGTCCTCATCCTCTACCGCGGCCCCGGCCTCTGTCAGTGGCAGCAGGGGGCACGTGTGACTGATCCTCGCGAGTAGCACGTGTCCTCACCATCTGTGAGATAATAGAAAGCAAAAGTTTAGATTTGGTGCCAAAAATGTCGCACGACAAGGAATCCAAAAGAAATGAAGAGTTTCCTAAACGGTTACATAGCCTCTCGTAGATAAATACAGACGTCTCCGTATCGATCAGCGAGACTCTAAGTATCCAGTCTGTGTCCCGTATCGATCAACGAGACTCTAAGTAACCGGTCTGTGTCCCGTGACTCCTATGAACCTAGAGCTCTGATACCAACTTTTCACAACCCTAGCTCACCAATCGTGAACCTGTCATGACGGCACCCAATCCCCGCGACTAGGTAAGCCTAACACGATGCAGAATATACAAGTTTATGAACATTAAGTAAGAAAATAGAGGAAAACGATATAAAAGGAAAGTAATCAGTGCCGCTTGGCACATACACTCATCAACCACACCATATGGCATACCACCAAGAACTGGAATCCCATGGGTAACACAGACAAAAAAGGGAAAATACAATTGTGGCTCTATACATCAGGAGTATCTAAAAACAATGAAATGAGGGAAAATAACTACTATCACTATTAGAATAGAAGGAGGGCCTCCAGATCTGTGGATGTAGCAGATCATACCTCGAGGTCTCCGAATGTGCTGCTCATCGGTAGAGCGTCTGATCGGATGGACCTGGATCTTCACAACAAAAGTGTGCAGAAGAGTAGCATGAGTACACCACGACGGTACTCGGTAAGTGCCAAGCCTAACCTCGATGGAGTGACGAGGAAGTTCAGGGCCCTACCGAGAATAATAAAAATAATGATAATAAATAGTAATAAGCAGGAATAAGTAAGAATAAATCTGAAATAACAACAATAAAGTAATTACTACAATCGACTACGATTAACTAACTACAGGTGACCAACACAACATAAACTCAAACCAGCAAGTCCAGGACCTGTGGGAATTGAACCCACAGTCCCACTCTACAATCAACAACCCAGGAGCTACGGGAATTTAACCCTCAGTCCCAATATCAGTATTGCTGAGTCTTCGGGAATTGAACCCGCAGCCCGTGTCTCAAAATCTCAGGATGTGTCTCAATATCTCAGGATCTCCGGAATCGAACCCGCAGTCCATATCTCAATAATATATCAATAACTCCGGGTCTCCGAGAATCGAACCCGCAGTCCTTGGATCTCCGGGAATCGAACCCGCAGTCCACAAACAATACCACTCCGGGTCTCTGGGAATCGAACCCACAGCCCTGGGATCTCCGGGAATCGAACCCGCAGTCCACCAACACAACAAATAAAGAAACGCACAGAGAAAATATAATATGCTTAACTACAACTTCACCAAAAACTAGTGCCAACAATTATCAAGAAGTTCAAGTAAGACAATTAGGCAATTTGACAGATAAACCCTATCTAATCATGCTTTCCTAACGAACACCAGGTAAATGTCACAATTTAATCAACTAAGAACAAGAATATCACGAATTGGACAATTCAAGTAAAGTGAGTTACAACAACCAGCGCATGTACACGCCCGTCACCTCATGTACAAGGCATTTAAACTATCACATAATATCCTAGGGGTGAAGGTTCCCCCACACAAGGTTAGACAAGCCGCTTACCTCGACTCCGGTACAAAACCGCTAAGAGACAACTCTCTTGCTGCGAATATCGGCCTCCACAAGTGTAGTATCTGATAAAAATCAATAGAATTACATCAAAATAGGCCAATTAGGCATTACCCAATCGAAACAATTCAAAATACACCAAAAATCACAAGTTGCCAAAACCCTACTTTTGGTACGCTTCTCGAAAAATTACAAAAGTTATATATTCGGGTTCCTTATCTCAACACGAGTCCATGCATATAAAATTTATCAAAATCGGACTCCGTTTGCACATTCAAATCAACGATTCTCTATAATATAGGCCTAGGGCTAAAAACCCCCATTAATCCTCCATTAACAGTAAAATACTCTAGGATTTCATGATAAAATAACAAAATTAGGCCAAGAAACTTATCCCCGATGATTACCCGATGATATCCCAGTGATTTCCCGTCAATATCTTCTCTTAGGACTCAAAAATGGAGGTTTTGTGTAAATGGGTCGCGGATGAATTGTTCTGGTTTTTAATGTATCTGATTGAACGTTTACCCTTTGCATTCGCGTCCGTCCCCACACGTCCGAAATCAACATTCAATCAAAAACCCGACTAAACGATGTCCGAATGACGTAAAAATGTGCAGACATATCCAAAATCACATAACGAAGCTAAAAAATTGTCGGATTTCCATTCCGAACCCCGGATCAAAATCTCACCTATCGTTCGGATTTCGCCAAAATTTCAAACTTCGGCATTTCAAGCCTAATTGAGCTACAGACCTCCAAAATACATTCCAAACGTGCTCCCAACCCCGAAATTACCTAACGGAGCTAATGGAACCATCAGATTTCCGTTCCGAGGTTGTATTAACACTGTTCTGAATACGGCCTATTTTTCTAACTATAAAGCTCCTATTTAGGGACTAAGTGTCCCAAAACATTCCAAATTCCAAAACCGACCCTCCCGGCAAACCACAATAGCAGAAATGAACTTAGGGGAACAGTTAAATTAGGGATCGGAGCGTAAATTTCAAAAACGACCGGTCGGGTCGTTACACATTTGATCAATGAAGGGAAGTGGGAAGTGGTCTTTATAGGTGGCAAGATTCAATTTCCTGTAATCCATGTAAATCCTCCAGCCGGTGACAGTTCTTGTTGAAATTAACTAATTATTCTCATTTTTCACCACCGTCATGCCACCCTTTTTTGGTATACATTGAACTGGGCTAACCCAGATGCTATCAGAGATTGGGAAAATAATTCCCACATCTAGCCACTTTATAACCTCCTTCTTTACCACTTCCTTCATGTTTGGATTCAGCCTCCTCTGATGTTCCCTAGAAGGTTTGTGTCCCTCTTCCAACAGAATCATATGCATGCAATAAGCGGGGCTGATCCCCGTTTATGTCTGCCATGGTCCAACCTATGGCAGTTTTACATTCCCTGAGTACCTGTATAAGTTGTTGAGCCTGCACATCTAGCAAACCGGATGAGATAATAATAGGTAACGTGGAGTTAGGGCCCAGAAATGCATACCTGAGATGAGGTGGTAATGGCTTGAGTTCCAGCTTGGGTGGTTCCTCAATGGATGGTTTTGCTGGAGGGGTCTCTCTCTTTTCTAGATGTAGTGGTTCAAACTCAAGATTTCTATCCCAAGACCCCTTACCTTCCAGTGCTAGCACCCATTCCGCCAAATTTTCCCCATTTACTACCTCTAAGTTCATTAAGCATGCTGTTAGAGGGTCCTTAGCTGTCAATACCTCGTCATCTGTCTCTACTATCACATCCACTACATCGATAATGGAGCAATATACGAACTCGCTCAGGTGCCTCATAGATTCCTACACATTAAATATGATTTCTTCATCATTTAGCCTCATCTTGAGCTCCTAGTCTCACAATCATTCAACGCTCTCCCAGTGGCCAAGAAAGGTCTTCCTAAGATTATAGGAATCTCCTCATCCACTTTGCAGTCTAAAATCACAAAATCAGCGGGGAACACAAACTTCCCCACCTGAATAAGCACATCATCTAAGATCCCAAATAGCCTTTTTACGGTCCTATCAGCTAGTTGTAGCAACATCGAAGTGGGTCTAGCTCTCCTAATGCCCAGCCTCTTATAAATCACCAAAGGCATAAGATTGATACTATCCCCCAAATCACACAATGCCTTAGTAAAGACGAAGTTCCCTATAGTGCAAGGAATATAAAGCTACCTGGATCAGATAACTTTTCAACTATGGGTCTGGATACCACTGCACTACAAGTTGAGTGAGTGTCACTGTGGCCAAATCTTGAAAGTCAAACTTCTGCGACATCAAGTCTTTCATCATTTAAGCATATCCAGGCATCTCTTTCAAAGCTTCAATCAAAGGAATGCTTACCTAGAATTGCTTAAGCATCTCAAAGAACTTATTGTATTGCTCTTCCTTTTGGTGTTTGGACAGTCTTTGAGGGAATAGGGAAGGAGGCCTCTTCTTCCCAATCACTTGGGAGTTTTCTTTCTCCACTATTTGTTCGATGACCGACTCTTCCACCTGTTCAGCTACATTCTCAGTCTCCTGCTGCACATCATTATTTTCAGGTGATGGCTGGACTGTAACTTTCGTCAATCCTGTAGACTCCTCCAGTTCAATGGGTACTGGAATAAGTGTCTCAGCCTGCAAATTACCTCTAGTTCTGTCTTGTTCAGCATCAAGATCTCTACCATTTCTAAGACTCACTGCCATCAGCTGCTTTGGGACTTGATCTTTTGGGTTGGTTTGAGTATCTGCAGGTAATGTCCCTTGGGGACGATTGTTCAATGTCATAGCAATCTGGCCCACTTGCACCTCAATATGTTTAATGGCTGCATCATGTGCATCCACTCTTTCATTGATCTTGGCATTTAACCCAATAACCCGCTGCATCATAGCTTCTAATCTTGCGAACCCATCTTCTTGTCTATCCCCATGCTGTTGTTGAGGGGGATGATACCCTTGCTGCTGATTGTTAAATGTCTGTAGTCTAGGATGTGGAGCCATATTGTTGGGTGGCATCATACCTCCCATATTTCCTGCATTGTATTGTGGCTGAGGTGGCCTGTATTACTGTGGAGCCTGCTGACCCCAATTCTGATTTACCTGTCGCTGACCGCCATAGTTAGCCACATAATTCATGTCTTCATACTAATGATGATGTCTATGTTATGCAGTCCATGGATTACCCATTGGTTGGCTAATGCAAGATGTGCATAAGCCCTCATTGGTAGTGTCTACAATATGCACCTACTGCTTAACTCCTAATTCCTCCACCTTTTTAGTGAGGAGGCTCATCTGTCTCAATAGAGTGGCCATGTTTTCCGCCATAGTGTTGGAAGGGTCTAGAGGCACTGAGTGTACCATCAGAGTGATAGGTGCACTCCTGGTTGTCCATCCTGAATTTTGTGCCATCTTGTCCAGCAAGTTCTGGCCTTCTCTCCAGGTCTTGCTCATAAACGCCCCACCTGTTGAGGCATCAACTATATTCTTCATGCTATCAGATAACCCCATATAAAACCTTTGTCTGAACATCTGTTCTGGAATACCATGGTGAGGACACATGACTAACATTCACTTAAACCTGCCCCAAGTCTCATGTAGAGTCTCCATTGTTTTTTTCTTGAAGCTTACTATCTCATCAATTTGTTGAGCTGTTTTGTTGGGCGGGTGGAACTTGTTGTGGAATTATTTGACTAACTCATTCCAGGTTTCTATAGAGTTGATAAGGAGTGAGTTAATCCATACCTATGCATCTCCTGTAACCGAGAAAGGAAATAACAATAGCTTGATTTCTTCCGGGTGTCACATTGGGTTGCCTTTGCGTCTTTCATATAGAGAGAAAATTTTTCAGATGCTGGTGAGGGTCTTCAACTTGTGTCCCAGAAAAGATTCCCTTGTTTTGCAACAAGTGTAGCATATTATTTGTGATTCGGAACAATTCATCTTGTATCGCAGGCACAACAATGGCAGTAGCCAAGTTATCAGCAGTTGGTTGTGCCCAATCATAAAGTGCACCTTCAGGCACATGAGGTGCCTCTTCCCTAGCGTTTAACCTAGCTTGCTGGTTGGGATTATTCATGTCTCCCATGTTAATGTCAAATTTTAGTGTCTGTTGGGATTGTTGATTTTGTTTGTTTGCACGATTCAGTTTCAGGAATGTTTGCTCTGGGTCTGAGAGTTCTTCAAGTAATTCTCCAGTCCTTGTAGATTATCTAGGCATGCACCTGAGCAACCAATTCAACAACCGTCAAGATTTTCAATCAAAAGTTGGGTAGAGAGAAATTTGACTATAATAAGAATCTTGTAATTCATTCAATGGCAATTGATAATTTCATAATTTCCCAGCAACTACGCCAAAATTTAATCACGCCCAACTATGCCTTATAGAAGGACAATGCGGTCGCAACAAATATAACCCAAGTATTTCACATGGGGTCGAATCCTCAGGAGAGTTAACCGATCAACTACTACCTTCAAAACCCAATAATGTTCCGAATCAGCTTCCCAAATATTCAAATATCCTTTTGAGTGCTTCTTAACAACTAATTTTACAAAGAAATAAATAACTGGAAAATAACTAAATATGTTGTAAACAAGAATAAGAAAGACTAATGTAATGATTTTCCCTATTGATGGAATCCCTTCTATTTATGCTCATACAGATTTATCAATATCTCTCTATCAATCGTGAACAATTATCCTACCGTAAATTTCTCCCGAGTAATCACAGTAATTTACTATTGCACTCTCCCGAGTTACAGTAGCTTGCTTAAATTATCACAATTCACTTTAGATTACACCCAAGGTTTCGTTATTCCTAATCCTACCTTTAAACCCACAATTATAGATCTCTCTAATAATATAGGAGTGGTGTTGTTCAACAATAACCTAAATATGCATTCTTTTCCAAGTCATGCATACTAAATAGGCACAACTAATTGAGGATCCTGTCAATTAACTAAAACAAGAATGAAGTTGAACAAATAGAGATTAACTAACAATTTATATTCACATAAATCATAAGTTCATCAACCAATAGGTTCCATCAAAACCTTAGATACAAATTTATCTACTCATAACTATGAAAACAAAAGTTAGAATAGAATTCATGACGAAAATTCAAAAGAAAAATAAGAGAGATGTTTAGAGAATTCTCTCACACTAGTTTCCTTGCAAAAGTACTCAAAAATACAATGATTGCCTCCTTTGGGTGAATCCTAAGGTTCTATATAGGGTTTAGGTCATTAAAATCCTGTTTTTGCACTTTATTCCTTCAATTTTATGCCTCTCAGTGCGGTTCTGCCGCGGTCGCGGTAGAACTGCGGCCAAATCAACTCTCTGAATCTCGAAACTTTCAGCATACCTCATCCACCGCGGTTACGATAGAATAGTGATTCTGAATCTTCAGGGCTGTTCCAGCGTGGGTTCCATGGTTTTTGCATAAATGGATTTTTTCTTCTACGTTTTACTCCAAAATTGCTCCTTAGCCTTCCTTAACCATTTTGTACCTACAATTCATGAAAAACACTAATAAGAGCTTTTTGTCATCATATATAGTATCAAAACAACTTAAGAATGTGATTATTTAGGGCATGAATATCGTAAAATTCACCTATTATCATGTCACAACCAATCTTCTTGGTCCTCTCAACGAGGCTAGTGACGATGTCATCATGAATGCAACCCCCAACATCACACCAGGTACAGACATCTCATCTTCCCCATTCGAAGATCTGACGATCTTGCAAAAGAAAAGGCTTCCACATATGCTGCTAAAGAAGCACCCTCGGTGGTTAAAAAGCTACTGGAAGAGTGGCTAATAAGCACCCTAAGTGGCTTGGTTGAGAAATCACCGCGAGGCAATATCAGGCGTGTATCGACAGTAACCACCATCGCTTCCATGGGCGAACCTGAGGTTACACGAGTAAATAACCAACCCATCGAGGCACAGACCAACGATGGTATGCTAACAGCTATCCTAAAAAAAGATGGAAGAAATGGAAAATGAAAATAAGGCACTCTGCGACCAAATAAGGAACACCAGGAGAGGGTTGATAAGATCGTCATAGCTCCCAAGTTGATACCAAAATGCGACGTGGGGAGGTTCGTAAAACAACCATACACTGAAGAAGCTGCCCCTTACTCTATCTCAAAGACCTTCAAGATGCCTCCTTACTTAAGGGTGTACGACAGAACCATAGATCCCGAGGATCATCTGATCCACTACGTCACTATTGTGAAGGGAAACGACCTATCAAAAGAATAGATACCGTTGGTGCTACTGAAGAAGTTTGGTGAGACGTTGATAGGAGGGGCCTTGACATGGTACTCTGAGTTACCAGCTAAGGCGATATCAACATTCGACGAAATGGCGGATAGGTTCGTCACCGCCTATGCCGGTGCAAAGAAAGCAGAAATAAGGGTCAACGACATCTTCGCCGTAAGGAAAACCACATGAGAAGGGCTCAAGGACTTCCTAGACAGGTTTAACAGGGTAAGGATGAGTCTGCCAAATGTATCGGAAGGTATGGCGGTCGCCGCTTTCCATAACGGGCTAAGCAGGGACGGTTCGAGGGCGACTAAGAAGCTGCTGAGCCGCCACATAAAATATCCCCCTACCACATGGGAGGAAATCCACAACGCCTATTGGGAAAGGTACGAGCAGACGAGGATGATCTTAATGGGCTAACTCAACGGCTAATAGCGATACACTCAGAAACAAAGGAGAGATCGATGCAATGAAGGATGACGAGAACAACTCCCATGCTCCAACAGAGACCGACATCAGCCATACAACATATCCTCCCATCTGCCACCAAGACATATGAACGCATTACGGTGACACATCGCCCCACTCCGAAACGAAAGAGGTACGCCTCCCTTATTATCCGCCCATAACTTTTGCGTGTCTCCTTCAAAAATAGTGTACGCACTAGAAAAGTTTGGCACCAAGGTGCAGTGGCCGCAAAAGATGAAATCAAACCATACCACAAGGAAGTCCAACGTCCTATGTGAGTTACATCAGAAACGGGGACACAAAACTGAAGACTGCATCTGCTTACGATAAGAGGTAGTCCGGACACCAGGGATACTAGAGAGAATTACTCAGCGACAAAGGAAAAATTAACTTTGCACGCGGACAGGAACAACCCTGCGGGCCGCCAAAGCCGCCTTCCCCAACATGTACAATAAACATGATCGTCAGAGGCGGCGATGACTCGGTGATCAATCACGTCAATTTCGCCAACACACAGACTGAAGCGGACCATCGCACATGAGCAGTATGACGAGTTCGAAGATAGTATCATCTTCGATAAGTCTGATGACGACGGTTCGGCTTTCCCACATTATGATGCTTTAGTTATTACTTTAGATATCGCTAATACAGATGTTAAACGAGTCATGATCGACGATGGAAGTGGCGCCTGTATTATCCACCCAAGGATCCTCGCACCGATGGGACTCGAGGATAGGGTAATACCACGCTACATAACACTAAGTGGTTTCAATAATGCAGTGGGACGGACATCCAAAGAAATACCACTGCCTGTCTTACCGGGAGGAGTCAAGATGGAAATAACTTTCCACGCGATGAACCAAGAAACGACGTACATAGTCATCATAGGACGCTCATGGATACACGCCATGCGAGCAGTCCCTTCAAGCCTTTACCAATTGATCAAATTCCCTACCCTATGGGGAGTATTCATCATTAGGGATGAGCCACGCACTACACAGGAATGCAACAAAATAACTCAAGATTGCGCCCACACTCAACAACTAAACGGGTTGAGTGTGAAGGTATAGCAATTAGCCGCATCGGGGACTAAAGTCAACCTGACAGTAGATGCTATAAGAGATCCCAATTTCGTGGAAGCCTTTAAAGCAACGGTCGAAGATCTCGACCCAGTTCAATTGGATGATACCAACCAAGCGGAGAAAGCCTATATCGGGCACGGCCTCGCCAGCCCAAGTAAGTATCATGAATTCCTAACTAACCATGCAGATCTATTTGCTTCCTCCTATTTAGATATGCTGGTAATTTCGCGAGACATCGCCACCCACAAGCCGAACGTCAATACATTACATCCGCCCGTGCGACAAATGAGAAGGAAATTCAACACCGCTATCAATGAAGCAGTTAGGGAGGAAGTACACAAACTATCGGCCAATATCTCCATCAGAGAATCAAATTACCCCCAATGGATTGCCAACGTCATCATGGTAAAAAATGGGAAGTGGAGAATGTGTGTAGATTTCACCGATCTGAACAAAGCATGCCCGAAGGATTCATTCCCACTACCTCACATCGACCAATTGATCGATGCCACCGTAGGACATGAGCTGTTGAGCTTCCCAGATGCCTACTCCGGCTACAATCAAATCATGATGGCCGAGGAAGATCAGGAGAAGACAACTTTTATCACCCATCAAGGGACTTACTCCTACAAGGTAATCCCCTTCGGGCTAAAAAATGTTGGGGCTACCTACCAGAGACTGGTCACCAAGATGTTCAAAGAGCAGCTCGACAAGACTATGGAAGTCTATATCGACAATATGCTGGTGAAGTCGACAAGAAAAGAGGACCACATCGACAATCTGAAGGAAGCCTTCAGAATATTGAGGAGGTACGGGATGAAACTAAACCCCGAGAAATGCACCTTCGGTGTAGTCTCAGGGAAGCTCTTAGGATTTCTTGTACCAAAATGAGGTATCGAGGTCAACCCAGATCAGATCAAGGCAATAGATGCAATACCAGAGATGCTGAACAACAAAAAATAGGTGCAAAAGCTGACATGGCGAATATCCACCCTATCTAGATTCATCTCGCGATCCTCCAACAAATGCCACAAATGTTTCAATGTACTAAGAAAGGACAATGGGTTACAATGGAATGAGGAATGCGTCGAAACCTTAAGAAAACTGAAGGCGTACCTATCGTCGCCACCACTGCTGGCCAAAGCAAATCCAGGCGAGCCTTTACTCGTGTATCTGGTCGTATCCGAGGTAGCCATCAGCGCAGTATTGGTTCGCGAGACCAAAGGTACGCAATTCCCTATTTACTATATTAGCAAAACCATAGTGGACGCCGAAACACGGTATCCACACCTTGAAAAATTAGCTCTGGCACTGGTCATAGCTTCACGGAAGCTTCGACCCTATTTTCAATGCCACCCCATAAAAGTAGTGACAACCTTCCCTTTGAGAAGCATCCTACATAAGCCTGAGTTATCAGGAAGCCTCGCTAGATGGGCCATAGAGCTCAGCGAGCACGATATCTCGTATCTCCTGAGAACTGCCATCAAGTCGCAAGTACTCGCCGACTTTGTAGTCGACTTCAGCGTAAAAATACTGCCAAAGGCGGAACGAGAGGCACATCATGCCCCCTCTAATACCGACCTCTGGGCTCTTTACACGGATGGATCGATAATGCCTCGGGATCAAAATTAGGACTCATTCTCGAGGTCCTCATGGGAAAATACGGTGCCCTAAGATGATTAACAACGAGGCCGAGTACGAGGTTGTTATTGCAGGTATAAAACTAGCCATCAAGTATGGAGCTCGATGACTCATTCTCCATTGTGACTCCCAGCTCGTGGTGAACCAGGTCACAGGGACATACCAAATAAAGGAGAAGAGATTGAAAAAGCACAAGTCATAAATCCACAGATTAATGACTGAGCTCGATGAGTGTCGCTTCGAACAGGTTCCAAGGGCACGGAACACTGAGGCAGATGACCTAGAAAAATTGGCCGCAACCACTAAAAACTTCGACAAAGAAACCGTGGTCACTCTCCTTCATTTGGCCATTGATCAGATTGAGGTACTCTCCTTAAATTTGACTTGGGACTAGCGCAACCAATTTATGTCCTATCTGTAGGATGGAATACTCCCATCTAACAAAAAAGAAGCCAATAAGCTCCGCGTACAGGCCACCCGATATTTCCTGATAAACCACGAGCTCTACAAAAGGACGTTTGGCGGACCCCTCGCCAAGTGCCTAGGGTTGCACCAAACAACGCCAGTACTCGAAGACGTACATGAAGGTTACTGCGGTGCCCACACATGTAATCGCACTCTCGTGCGTTGCATAATATGAGCTGGCTACTATTGGCCAACTATGAAAAAAGATGTGGCGGAATATGTCCGCCGATGTGAACAATGCCAAAAGTATGGCCCTATGATACACCAACCAGGAGAGCCTCTCCACTCAGTAGGACGAGGAAAGGTATGATTTCTATTAGTTTTAAATGACTATTTTTCCAAGTGGGTGGAAGCAGGTGCATACGTCCTAATATGTGAACAAGAGGTCATCGCGTTCATATGGAAGAATATCATCTACCACTTCGGCATCCCAACGAAATTAGCTGCGACAACGGATGGCAGTTCATTGCCCAGAAAATAATATAGTTCTTCAAGAAATGGCATATTAAGCATATACTCTCCACGCCATACCGCCCCTCCGCTAACGGCCAAGTAGAGTCGTCCAACCAAACGATACTAAACATATTGAAGAAGAAGCTCAAGGACGCCAAAGGGCTATGCCTGAGCTACTACCAGAAATGTTATGGCACACCAGACCACGCCCAAATATTCAACGGGAGAAACACCATACTCACTGGTCTACGTAATCGACATGGTCATACCGATCAAAGTCGGCAAACCAAGCTTGAGGTATTCGCATACAAGCGGAGCATAGAACTGTAAGGCCCCGTA